>JASKMD010000029.1:16845989-17016866 GCA_030144725.1 Haematococcus lacustris
GCCCAGCCCAGCCCAGCCCAGCCCAGCCCAGCCCAGCCCAGCCCAGCCCAGCCCAGCCCAGCCCAGCCCAGCCCAGCCCAGCCCAGCCCAGCCCAGCCCAGCCCAGCCCAGCCCAGCCCAGCCCAGCCCAGCCCAGCCCAGCCCAGCCCAGCCCAGCCCAGCCCAGCCCAGCCCAGCCCAGCCCAGCCCAGCCCAGCCCAGCCCAGCCCAGCCCAGCCCAGCCCAGCCCAGCCCAGCCCAGCCCAGCCCAGCCCAGCCCAGCCCAGCCCAGCCCAGCCCAGCCCAGCCCAGCCCAGCCCAGCCCAGCCCAGCCCAGCCCAGCCCAGCCCAGCCCAGCCCAGCCCAGCCCAGCCCAGCCCAGCCCAGCCCAGCCCAGCCCAGCCCAGCCCAGCCCAGCCCAGCCCAGCCCAGCCCAGCCCAGCCCAGCCCAGCCCAGCCCAGCCCAGCCCAGCCCAGCCCAGCCCAGCCCAGCCCAGCCCAGCCCAGCCCAGCCCAGCCCAGCCCAGCCCAGCCCAGCCCAGCCCAGCCCAGCCCAGCCCAGCCCAGCCCAGCCCAGCCCAGCCCAGCCCAGCCCAGCCCAGCCCAGCCCAGCCCAGCCCAGCCCAGCCCAGCAGCCCAGCCCAGCCCAGCCCAGCCCAGCCCAGCCCAGCCCAGCCCAGCCCAGCCCAGCCCAGCCCAGCCCAGCCCAGCCCAGCCCAGCCCAGCCCAGCCCAGCCCAGCCCAGCCCAGCCCAGCCCAGCCCAGCCCAGCCCAGCCCAGCCCAGCCCAGCCCAGCCCAGCCCAGCCCAGCCCAGCCCAGCCCAGCCCAGCCCAGCCCAGCCCAGCCCAGCCCAGCCCAGCCCAGCCCAGCCCAGCCCAGCCCAGCCCAGCCCAGCCCAGCCCAGCCCAGCCCAGCCCAGCCCAGCCCAGCCCAGCCCAGCCCAGCCCAGCCCAGCCCAGCCCAGCCCAGCCCAGCCCAGCCCAGCCCAGCCCAGCCCAGCCCAGCCCAGCCCAGCCCAGCCCAGCCCAGCCCAGCCCAGCCCAGCCCAGCCCAGCCCAGCCCAGCCCAGCCCAGCCCAGCCCAGCCCAGCCCAGCCCAGCCCAGCCCAGCCCAGCCCAGCCCAGCCCAGCCCAGCCCAGCCCAGCCCAGCCCAGCCCAGCCCAGCCCAGCCCAGCCCAGCCCAGCCCAGCCCAGCCCAGCCCAGCCCAGCCCAGCCCAGCCCAGCCCAGCCCAGCCCAGCCCAGCCCAGCCCAGCCCAGCCCAGCCCAGCCCAGCCCAGCCCAGCCCAGCCCAGCCCAGCCCAGCCCAGCCCAGCCCAGCCCAGCCCAGCCCAGCCCAGCCCAGCCCAGCCCAGCCCAGCCCAGCCCAGCCCAGCCCAGCCCAGCCCAGCCCAGCCCAGCCCAGCCCAGCCCAGCCCAGCCCAGCCCAGCCCAGCCCAGCCCAGCCCAGCCCAGCCCAGCCCAGCCCAGCCCAGCCCAGCCCAGCCCAGCCCAGCCCAGCCCAGCCCAGCCCAGCCCAGCCCAGCCCAGCCCAGCCCAGCCCAGCCCAGCCCAGCCCAGCCCAGCCCAGCCCAGCCCAGCCCAGCCCAGCCCAGCCCAGCCCAGCCCAGCCCAGCCCAGCCCAGCCCAGCCCAGCCCAGCCCAGCCCAGCCCAGCCCAGCCCAGCCCAGCCCAGCCCAGCCCAGCCCAGCCCAGCCCAGCCCAGCCCAGCCCAGCCCAGCCCAGCCCAGCCCAGCCCAGCCCAGCCCAGCCCAGCCCAGCCCAGCCCAGCCCAGCCCAGCCCAGCCCAGCCCAGCCCAGCCCAGCCCAGCCCAGCCCAGCCCAGCCCAGCCCAGCCCAGCCCAGCCCAGCCCAGCCCAGCCCAGCCCAGCCCAGCCCAGCCCAGCCCAGCCCAGCCCAGCCCAGCCCAGCCCAGCCCAGCCCAGCCCAGCCCAGCCCAGCCCAGCCCAGCCCAGCCCAGCCCAGCCCAGCCCAGCCCAGCCCAGCCCAGCCCAGCCCAGCCCAGCCCAGCCCAGCCCAGCCCAGCCCAGCCCAGCCCAGCCCAGCCCAGCCCAGCCCAGCCCAGCCCAGCCCAGCCCAGCCCAGCCCAGCCCAGCCCAGCCCAGCCCAGCCCAGCCCAGCCCAGCCCAGCCCAGCCCAGCCCAGCCCAGCCCAGCCCAGCCCAGCCCAGCCCAGCCCAGCCCAGCCCAGCCCAGCCCAGCCCAGCCCAGCCCAGCCCAGCCCAGCCCAGCCCAGCCCAGCCCAGCCCAGCCCAGCCCAGCCCAGCCCAGCCCAGCCCAGCCCAGCCCAGCCCAGCCCAGCCCAGCCCAGCCCAGCCCAGCCCAGCCCAGCCCAGCCCAGCCCAGCCCAGCCCAGCCCAGCCCAGCCCAGCCCAGCCCAGCCCAGCCCAGCCCAGCCCAGCCCAGCCCAGCCCAGCCCAGCCCAGCCCAGCCCAGCCCAGCCCAGCCCAGCCCAGCCCAGCCCAGCCCAGCCCAGCCCAGCCCAGCCCAGCCCAGCCCAGCCCAGCCCAGCCCAGCCCAGCCCAGCCCAGCCCAGCCCAGCCCAGCCCAGCCCAGCCCAGCCCAGCCCAGCCCAGCCCAGCCCAGCCCAGCCCAGCCCAGCCCAGCCCAGCCCAGCCCAGCCCAGCCCAGCCCAGCCCAGCCCAGCCCAGCCCAGCCCAGCCCAGCCCAGCCCAGCCCAGCCCAGCCCAGCCCAGCCCAGCCCAGCCCAGCCCAGCCCAGCCCCCCCCCCCAACCCCAGCCCAGCTTACCTAGGGTTCTTTGCCGCATGTACTTGTAGACCACACGCAGTTGCCGGCTCACAGTTGTGCGCTCGCCAGGCCGGTGAGTGTTGGCCACCACACACTGCTCTGTGATGAACAGCCGCCGGCATGTGGAAAGCCGGCGACGGCTGACTTGTGTCTTCAACATCAACCTGGCTGTGCTGAGGTACTGTTGAGCTGTGTATGCTGCTGTCCTTGCTGCTGGCTGTCCAGGTGAGGCCTCTTGGGTGGGGATGAAGGGGTCACAGGGCTCAGGTGGGCTCGGCCCCGGTGTGGGCTCAGGTGGCTTGGTACTTGCATGAAGATTACCAACCCCATGTTGGGACATCCTGACTCAGAGACGGCATGTGCATGTGCCCAATGCATGACCCCCGCACCAAGGGGTGTGTGTATGAGGCCCTTTATCACAAAGCCCTTTGTGGCCATGCCCATGTTCGATCAGAAGAGGGATGACAAGCATAAAACCTGCAGCTGGTGATGTGCCAACCGATGGTGCTTGATGTACTCTGGCATTTGCTTCTTCAGCATGCCAATAACATCACTTAAGCTCATCCTCATGCACATCAGGGGCCTATTCCTGAGTTTTTAGCATTTCAAATGCTCCATTTGCTCTCAACCGCTGCACTTTTTGGCCGTGTGCAAAACTGGCTAGCGCGATGCGCGTTCTGACCCCATACGATTCTCCTGCACACCTTTAGCTGCTGGGGGCGCGTCTTAGCAGCGCCAATGGACGACCCTTGGCGACACAACCGCCGGACCCAACCGCCGAGCATTTCATATTTGCTAGACCCTTTTTGCTAAGACCTTCAGCAAATTTAAAATGCTCGGAGGTTCAGCGGTTGAGTCAAGAGAATCTGGCACTGCGGGTATGGACTCGCTGCTAGAGCACGCCAAGGCCCTGGCAGCCCTCGCGACAGTGGGCAAAACGAGCAGGCTCAGCTGGTCGCGAAGGCCATCTAGGTTTTGCAGCAGCAACGTTCCCAAGGCGACAGAGGGCAAGGCGTTATCCTCCGTGGCGCCCAACGAGCAGGCCCAACTGGTTGTGTTGAAGTGTTGAAGTGTTGTGGCAGGGTGCTAGGTAAGGGTGCTATGCATCCATCTGGGGTAAGGCTTTCGACTATGCTACGAGGCACTGGTGTCCAAGAAGGCGTCCGACTCCACAATGGTGAGAGGCAGGCCATCACGCAGTAGCCACTCCAATAGCAAGCGGGCAACATTATTGTTGCCAACCTCCTGGCTTGGGCCTGCCAGGCCCTGCCTGGCCTCTAGGTGCTGACGGACGTCATGCACGTTGGCTGAGTCAGCCATGGCCTCGGCACTCGAAAGGTACGAGCAGGCCGCTGTTAGCAGGTGTGCACCAAAATGTGCGCCAAAAGTGTGCGCCAAAATGCCTCTGATACCAGACCGGTGTGTTGATGCTGGTCTGGTCGGTCCGGCTGCGCTTTCTGAGTGGCCCAGTGACGCCGGGGATTTGCTGCACATCCTCTGCCGTAGCATCCTCTGCCGTGGAGGATCGTCGCAAGAGGGTCTGCATCTGCTGAGTGGCGCGTGGTGACCCCAGCTCCATGACAGTCGATGTGCGATCGTCGCGACGCACTAATTCTGCTGCGGGGCTTAAAGGTCACTGGGTGCTTCACACATACGAGTGGCGGTTGGATCCGGATTCAGTTAGGTCTCCCGGTTACACATGGCACGTTTTTGGGTAACTTGAAGAAGACGAAAAAGGGAAACATGTCCCAAGTGGGCCCCGTCTGTTCCGCGTAGCCCAGCTAGCCATCGCACAGTGGAAGCGGGCTCACAGCGGCGATTCCGGTGCCGGCCAGGCAGGTGAGCCAGCCTGCTTGGGCGCACGTCAACGTTAGGCACATTGCGTAGTTGCTAGCTCTGCGCACGCCAAGCTGGGCCACTCAGTGCAATCGCCGCACAGCCAAGCAGCGGTTGCGGCAGGCGGTTGTAAATGGCTTGCACGCTGCAGGTGCAATGTCCGAAAGCGCTAGCACCGTTACTAGAGGCCGAACCACTGTCGGCGGGGCGCCAGTTTGCCCAGGAATAGACACGCCAGCACCCAGGACTGGACGGAGACGTCGTGGCCAGTCTCCACCGCGCGCGAGAACCCCGACGCAGCGTACCACTAAGCAGAAGGCAGACGAGCAACAGCCTGACCACTGACACTGCAGGGACATGGACAGGCTGCAGGTGTTCTGCAGTGCATGAGCAGCAACAGCAGCAGGCTGTAGTGCACGAGCAGCAGCAATAGCAGGCTGTGGTGCACGAGCAGCAATGCATGGGTAGCAGCAGGCTATAGGTGTGTGGCAGTGCATGCTGCAAGTAGCAGCAGGCTGCAGGTGTGTTGCAGTGCATAAGCAGCAGCAATAGGCTGCCTAGCATGTGTTGCAGTGCAGCCCCTCCCCTCCCTGCCCAGCCCTGCCCCACCCCCTCCCAGCCCTGCCCCACCCCTCCCAGCTCGGCCCTACTCCCTCCCAGCCTTGCGTTGCCCCTCCCTCCCTTCCCAGCCCTTCCCCACCCCCTCCCAGCATTGCGTTGCCCCTCCCCTCCCTGCCTAGCCCTGCTCCACCCCCTCCCAGCCTTGCGTTGCCCATCCCCTCCCTGCCCAGCCCTGCCCCACCCCCTCCCAGCCCTGCCCCACCCCCTCCCAGCCCTGCCCCACCCCCTCCCAGCCTGGCTCCACCCCCTCCCAGCCCTGCCCCACCCCCTCCCAGCCCTGCCCTGCCCCACCCCTCCCAGCCCTGCCCCACCCCCTCCAGCCTTGCGTTGTAGTGCATGAGCAGCAGCAGCAGCAGGCTGCAGTGCATGAACAGCAACAGGCTGCAGGTAGCAGCAGGCTGCAGTGCATGTGCTGTAGTGCGTGAGCAGCAGCAGCAGGCTGCAGTGCGTGAGCATCAGCAGCAGGCTGCAGGTAGCAGCAGGCTGCAGTGCATGTGCTACAGTGCATGAGCAGCAGCAGCAGGCTGCAATGCAGGCTGCAGGTAGCAGCAGGCTGCAGTGCATGTGCTGTAGTTCGTGACCAGCAGCAACAGGCTGCAGTGCGTGAGCAGCAGCAGCAGGCTGCAGTGCATGAGGAGCAGCAGCAGGCTGCATTACAGGCTGCAGGTAGCAGCAGGCTGCTGTGCATGAGGAACAGCAGCAACAGCAGGCCGGAGTGCATGTGCTGCAGAGCATCAGCAGCTGCAGTGCACGAGCAAGTAGCAGCAGGCTACGAATGTGTTGCAGTGCAAGTGTGTTGCAGTGCATGAGCAGCAGCAGCAGGCTGCAGTGCAGGTAGCAGCAGGTTGTAGTGCATGTGTTGCAGTGCATGAGCAGCAGCAGGCTTTAGGTGTGGAAGGGTAGGCTGCAGATTGCATGTGTGTTGTAGTGCATGAGCAGCAGCAGGTTGCTTAAGTTGTAGGGCAGCTCTAGCAACCATGTTGAAGTTTCAATACGTGGTAGGCATCATGTAAGAGATGTAAGAACGACGTCATGCCCTCACATTAGTGACAAGGAACAACGAGAACGAGCAGTCTCCTTCTATAACTCCATCCTTCTATAACTCCAGCAATGGTAGTGCATGAGCAGTAGCACAATGCTTCGTCAATCAACAAGACCTGCCGTCAACAAATCAACCAAGCCTAAAGACCATGATGTGATGATAATTACAGTGGTGATCATTAGCCGTGTATCCTCTTCACAATTGATACCTCCGCCCCTTGTATGGACAACACCACCACGCGGTGATGCGCTAAGGCCGCAAACGTGGTAGCCACCTGCTACATACCCCCTTCGCATGTATGCATCACAGCCATGCTCAGCAAGTGCAGGCCTGGCAGTGATCCACACCCAATGTGTCACAGCTAGCTAGACTATGGATGGTACCTACAGTGGAGGTTCACCAGATCCAGCCACATGCTAGGGTGTGGTGCGCCACATGCCCCTTGTATGGACAACACCACCACGCGGTGATGCGCTAATGCTGCAAACGTGGTAGCCACCTGCTACATACCCCCTTTGCATGTATGCATTACGGTCATGCTTAGCAAGTGCAGGCCTGGCAGTGATCCGCACCAAATCCAACCATATGGCACCACGCGGTATTACATCAACGCTGCAACTGGCACGGTCAAGTACGCTAGGTCTATTGTAGACCTTGATATTCGAGTTGCAATTGCCCATCACCGGGGATATCGTCTTACACAACCAATGTGGTTTCCATATGCGGCTACACAAGCAATGGCATGGTTGAGAAACCTCAAATTGCATGCCTTTAATTGCATGGAGCTACCAAGACCACCGCAGACCATGCCAGATCTATGCCTTGAAATGAACTTGCATGCAACCAGACACATACCGCACATGTTGCTGTCCTTGCACTGCTGGTCATGTATCACAGCCTGTTGCTGCTGCTTCCCATTCACTGCTGCTCATGCACTACAACACATGCACTGCAGCCTGCAGCTGCTGCTCATGCACTCCTGCTGCTACCTGCAGCCTGCACTGCCACACACCTACAGGCAGGGCAGTGCAGGGCAAGGTAGGGCAGGGCTGGGCAGGGCAGGGCAAGGTAGGGCAGGGCTGGGCAGGGAAGGGCAAGGTAGGGCAGGGCTGGGCAGGGAAGGGCAGGGTAGGGCAGGCAAGGGAGGGGCAACGCAAGGCTGGGAGGGGGTGGGGCAGGGCTGGGATGGGGTGGGGTGGGGCAGGGCTGGGCAGGGCTGGGAGGGGCAACGCAAGGATGGGATGGGGTGGGGTGGGGCAGGGCTGGGCAGGGCTGGGAGGGGCAACGCAAGGCTGGGATGGGGTGGGGCAGGGCTGGGAGGGGGTGGGGCAGGGCTACGCAGGGAGGGGCAACGCAAGGCTGGGAGGGGGTGGGGCTGGGCTGGGAGGGCTGGGAGGGGCTCCTCAAGCACTGCAGCCTGCTGCTGCTGCTCCTCACGCACAGCAGCCTGCTGCTACCTGCAGCCTGTAATGCAGCCTGCTGCTGCTGCTCCTCACGCACTGTAGCACATGCATTGCAACCTGCTGCTACCTGCAGCCTGCTGCTGCTGCTCATGCACTACAACACATGCACTGCAGCCTGCTGCTGCTGCTTATGCACTACTGCACATGCACCGCAACCTCCTGTTGCTGCTCACGCACTAGGCAGGGCAGAGGTCAATGCAGGTGGCTGCTGCTGCTGCTGCAGCCTTGGGCTAGTAAGGAGGGCGGAGGGCAAGGTAGGGGGCAGCTGCTGCTGTTGCTGCAGCCCTAGGCTGGTGAACAGGTCAGAGGGCAGGGGAGGGGGTGGAGTCCAGGCTGTTGCATTGGTGCTTTCTTATACATTGTTCAGGCTGTTTGGTGCTTGGTGCTTATCAGCCTGCGACACATGCATTGCAACACATGCTAGGCAGCCTATTGCTGCTGCTTATGCACTGCAACACATGCTAGGCAGCCTATTGCTGCTGCTCATGCCCTGCACCACACCTGCAGCCTGCTGCTACTTGCAGCATGCACTGCCACACACCTATAGCCTGCTGCTACCCATGCATTGCTGCTCGTGCACCACAGCCTGCTATTGCTGCTGCTCGTGCACTACAGCCTGCTGCTGTTGCTGCTCATGCACTGCAGAACACCTGCAGCCTGCACTGCCACACACCTACAGCCTGCTGTTGCTGTTGCTGCTGCTGCCCATGCACTGCTGCTCGTGCACTACAGCGTGCTGCTGCTTCTGTTGCTCATGCACTACAGCCTGTCCATGTCCCTGTAGTGTCAGTGGTCAGGCTGTTGCTCGTCTGCCTTCTGCTTAGTGGTACGCTGCGTCGGGGTTCTCGCGCGCGGTGGAGACTGGCCACGACGTCTCCGTCCAGTCCTGGGTGCTGGCGTGTCTATTCCTGGGCAAACTGGCGCCCCGCTGACAGTGGTTCGGCCTCTAGTAACGGTGCTAGCGCTTTCGGACATTGCACCTGCAGCGTGCAAGCCATTTGTAACTGCCTGCCGCAACCGCTGCTTGGCTGTGCGGCGATTGCACTAAGTGGCCCAGCTTGGCGTGCGCAGAGCTAGCAGCTACGCAATGTGCCTAACGTTGACGTGCGCCCAAGCAGACTGGCTCACCTGCCTGGCCAGCACCGGAATCGCCGCTGTGAGCCCGCTTCCACTGTGCGATGGCTAGCTGGGCTACGCGGAACAGACGGGGCACACTTGGGACATGTTTCCCTTTTTCGTCTTCTTCAAGTTACCCAAAAACGTGCCATGTGTAACCGGGAGACTTGACTGTCCGGATTTGACCCGTATTACTTACGGATATACATACGTACGGGTTACCACCCGTATATCCGTAACTTACCCAGTATAGTCACAGCCCTGGTCTCGCCGCATTGGAATCGCAAAATTCAAAAAACGCCACATGCAGCCACATGGAGCCTTGCCTCGCCTCGCCTCGCCCCATTGGAATAGCGCCCTATGCTCTCCGCCTTGTACAGAGTGCAATGCAACTCAACTAGGAGCAGGTTGTGTCAGGCTGCAGAGCTACAGTTTGCACGTGAGTGCACTATCCTCCTGTCTCGTCTAGTGGTAGTGCTACGATCAGGGCTGGGCATACAGCGATACAGAGATACAGATACAGTTTCTGTAGCTTCCGTTTCTGTATGATACAGGCCGGCCGGGCTGTAAGATACAGCCCAACCGACTGTATCGGGGAATCTTTTTTGTTTTCGCCCCTAATTTTTTAAATCTTGCTTGCGCAGTTGCCTTTGGCCAATCTATTCAGCGAACGTGCACGGACTTCGTGGTTGTATCCCCACTACTCATGCCACCATTCATACCGCTCCAACCTCACTAGCTCCCAGCCAACTGCCCCAAGATCACATCATGCCTATGTTACTTCTTCACTTGGAGATGCCGTTAGGCTGGTGCTGCAGCCACTCCTCAAACTCAGCACGCTCCTCCTCACTCGACCTTGTCTGTCCCCTGGTGCCCTTGAGCGCCCTGCGGTTGAAGTAGATGTAGGAGCTCATCCACATCCTGCCCATCAACATTGATTGGCGGTGGTCGCTCCAGATGTGCTTGAAAGTGCTGAACACCCGCTCGGTGGACGCAGAAGTAACAGGGATGCTCAGCAGCCTCATAGCCACGTCTCGCAGCACACCAAAGCCGTGGCCATAAGTCTGCCACCACAAGCATGGATTTGCTGTGAGCACAGTGTCCAGAACTGAGTTGCTGAGTCCAACGAGCTGCAATGCCTTGGGCATCAGCCACCGCTGGTGTAGGTTGAAGCGGGCATCACCAGCTGCCCGGTCAGTACCTGCACATGGTGCAATGACTAGATAACATTAGGTGCAATGGCACGCTGCAATATAGTGTAGGCGATGTAAAAGGGAAGGCTATGGGATGGGAAAGATAACAGCATGGGCATGGGAGTGAGCATGAGCATAGGCAAGGACAAGGCGAGGGCAAGGGCTGGGGAATATGTCATAGGGCAAGTCACGGGCATAAGCATGGGCACATACCTTGACCGTCCGCGCTTGCCAGCTCTGCAATGCACATGTCGGCCATCATGACTTGTGAGTGCGTTAGCTCTGTATGACGACCGCGGTACCGGGGGTCCAGCAGCCCTGTTGCATACAAGGCCCCTGTCTCGCCGTACGCCACTCGCTCATTGAAGAGCTTGCTCATAGCAGCCAGCTCAGAGAAGTTGGCAGCTTCCTCGCACCCAAAGGAGCCAGCTGCAATTTGCAACCACCGTCATGCACAACTTCATTGGGTTGGGCCATGAGGATGACAGAGGCAAGGATGGGAAACTCAGATTGTAAACCCACCTTGCCCAGCCGCCAGCTGCCCCTGCCCAGCTCCAGGCTGACCAGCCGCCAGCTGCCACTGCCCAGCTCCAGGCTGGCCAGCAGCCAGCAGCCCCTGCCCAGCTCCAAGCTGGCCAGCAGCCAGCTGCCCCTGCCCAGCTCCAGGCTATGGGATGGTGCAATGACTAGATAACATTAGGTGCAATCCACTTGCCCAACAAGCTCTCAATGTCGGCTTGTTTGCCTCCCTGCTCAGCGGATGCTGCCGGTTGGCTGCATGATGGCTCTGATGTCGAGGCAGGCTTATGGCGCTTGACACACTGCACAAGCATGTTGCAAGACTGTGTGGCGGTGGCGGCGATTATTACCTTCTCCAGGAACTCTTTGACGTTGTCGTCGGTCTTGGCCATCTCCTTGGCTGCCTCGCTTTCCTTGAAGTTGCACTTGCGCGTGCTAAGGTGTGCCAGCAGATGGTTGATGTTTTTGCCAGCGCGGATGTCCTTTGTCCCGCAAGCATCGCACTCGTACACTCCCTCGTTGCCTCATGGAAAAGCACCTTGTACCACGGCTCCTTTGGCCCTCGAGAAGCGTGAGAGGGCCCAGCAGCACAAGCGCGAGCTGTTGCACGCGCGATTCCTGGCTGGGGCAAGGATGTTTGCCGCAGAAGTGCACTAATGCGCTGTTGCCGAGTACCAGGCCCTTCCGTAGGTGATACACCCGCCATCGCGGCTAGTATCCAGTAGGCGTGGCCAGTCGGTTAGCCAAAGATGCCGATACAGCCGATACAGTATCACATTACAGAAGAAGCTACAGTCACTCATACAGCGATACAGTCTGTATCTCTGTATCTTACATTGTATCGGGCCAGGCCTGGCTACGATGCAGGTGCTCTAGGTGCGCCGGACTCCCGTTTGCGGGGGTGGTGTCGGGGGTGATGGTGGTAAGCATCGCAAGTGCAATGCAAGAATGCGAGCTGCGGTGCAATGCAGTCGTGCAAGTCAGGCTGCAAGTCAGACTCTCCGCACCAGCAGGACTAGATGGACTAGCATTCTCTGCAAAGCGGGCAAAGCAATGCGGCAGAAACCAAGCACTCGCTGCTTTCTGCCAGCCAGGCAGGCGCAGGCAGGCGCAGGCAGGCAGGCGCAGGCGCAGACTGGGCGGAGGCGGTTACCCACAACTGCCCCAACCGCCAAGAATCCGAGCAAATGAGCAAAAACAAAACTTGGGAATAGGCCCCAGCTCAACTTTAGCCTTGTCTGCTGCTGCTGCCGGCCGGCTGCCTACAGCTGATGATTAGGGACCGTCTCATGTACGTACATGTACGTACATGTAACTGTTACATATGCGGGTTACGGGGTTCCTGGCATCACGGGCGTATAGCAGACTAAGCGATCATCGCATGCCGCACGGTGCTACGCCAATCGCACACGTCCCGGCACCGGGACATGCATATTAAGGTTGTGCAAAAGCCAGAAGTTGTTGCGTGTAGAAGTAGAAGTAGAAGTGGAAGTGGAATTAGAAGTAGAAGTAGAAGTCAGAAGTTGCTGCGTGACGAGAAAGAGTCCGATCCTGCGCCTGACAGCCCGCTGAATGCCTGCAGGCATTGCTTCACCCCGGTCCTCTCGCGGCAGTGGGCCAAAACTTGGCTCGGGGCTGCGCTTTTTGGAGATGCTGGGTGCACCGTCAAGCTTGCATTTGAGCCTGGCAGCCAGCTGGCTCATGTTAGCGACGCCGAGCTCAGCCGCACTGGCACACCACATTGCCGTCGCTCAACGAAAGAGCCAGTCATTTGCGAACTTGCTGAAGTACAACATCTGCTGCCAATGTGACACTGTTGTAGACCTGCTGCTTGGGAACATTCGCAACAGCCATCAGCAGCTGCTAGAACTACGACTGCGGCTTGCCGAGCTGCAGCCCGCGGCCCGCGACTCCAGAAATGTTTTCTGGTGCGGGAGCAGTTGCGACCAGTGCGGCGGGGTGTACAAGCTCACTGTAATCAAGCCGAGCAGCTAAGAAGGCTATGTAACATGACCGGCACGTGTACGTATACGGGATGTAACATGTAACATAACATAACAATGTAACATGTAACGTTACACGGGTCCGGACGCTCCCTACTGATGATGGCATTCCATACTGACGCACAGTGAGCATGACGCTGCCATCTGCATCCGGCTGCAACTACTTGCAATGGAGGCATGTACGCAAAGAGCAGGGAAGGCTAGGCTGCTGGCCAAGCTCACAAGGACACAGGGACTGGCGCCTGCCGAACTGGCTCCTGCCCCTGCAACCGCTTGCCCACGGCAAGCGCAGCTGCAGCAGCCTCAGCGGAAGTCCTGTGGGCTAGTGGAATCAGTGCGGGCTCCAGGTTGTCGCAGGCCTTGGTGACTTCAGACATCTGGGCTGTGACCTGGCCGATGGCTAGAAGACTCTGACCGGAGCGGTAGGAGGCTGCCTCCCCCTCCACATGGATCTCCACCCAGCCTGTGCTGCCAGCTTGCGTAGACTTCATACAACACGCACAGCGGGCAGCATGGGCCCCCTTACATCTGTAGGGGTGGGATTTGGAGTACAAGCCCACACCTGCAGGCATGTGCACACGCCAGCATCTAAAACCCCTCTTAACAATTTTCAACAATAGTTTAAAAACTTGGCAGGGGGTCCACAATTGAGTTCCCTAGCCAGTGACGCAAGGCTGGAGAGTTACATTGGTTGCATAGTTACGTTGAGTTTCATAGGCCAGGGCAGTCTTGTGGTGGTGTTGAAGTATTTTTCACGGGAAATTCACGGGCTGTATTTTTCACGGAAAACCCAAATTGCTAGAAAATGCCCCCGCCCGTCGCACTGCGCACCGCGTGATGGCTAAGAAGAAGCGGAAGGGTAGCGACAAGAAACATGAAGGTTCGTGTCCCCAGCCGTGACGTGAGCCCTAGACGTGAGTTAAGCGTTGTGAGATAACCCGTCGCTCCTGTTGGTTCCATTGCAGCGTCTCGTTCCGCCCAAGGCAAGCAACGACAGGATCGTCGAGATGGCTGGACCACGCGTCGACGTCAGGTGACGGCCACGCCTTATGTGTCCCCGCACTGTTTGTGTCGACCCCGCCTTTTGTCTTGGCCTGTTGAATTCCTCGCTTGGCTGCAGGTCATCAAGGTCCCCGAGGGCGCAGTGCTGCGCGGCTGTAAGAAGACCAGGCGCAAACTGAGGGAGCACCTCCGGCTACGGGCTGAGATCCACTCTCAGCTCCGCTTCATCGCTTCCTTGTTTGTCCTGCGTATCTTTCTCACCTGCCTGGTGGGCTACCCTACCCCAGGCTCCCCCAGCGCCCCCAAGCCTCCAGCTGTGCAGCCTCCCCAACCCCCAGATGCTCCCCCCCTACCCCCACTCCCCCCACGGGCCCCTGCCCAGCCTGCCAGCATGGAGTGTGACAATGACTCTGACTCCGAGTCAGACTGTGACTCTGATCTGGAGCCACAGTCTGACTCGGAGTCAGAGTCTGAGCCAGAGCCAGTCACGCAACCCCCCCAAAGGCGCTGCAGCGCCCGCCTGGCAGCCCTTGCACCCGCAGCACCCACAGGCCCTCCCTTGCCCCTTGATTGCGAGGACCCCCTGATGCTCAGGCAGCTGAAAGACTTCTGCAAGTTCTTCGCCAACCCAAACTTCAAGACATGCTAGAACCAGCTGCAAGAGCTGGGCAGCATCAACCTGGCGGGTTTCTACAACACCATCGACGCACACTCCATGCAGCTGGCGGTGGCCATGCAGCAGCATTACTCCAACCCAGGCAAGTTATGGTGGTGACTAGACCCTGGACTTGGACCTGGACCTGACCTGACCTGACCTGACCTGACCTGACCTGACCTGACCTGACCTGACCTGACCCTGACCTGACCTGCAGAGCGCATTGTCAAGCTGTACGCCAAGGCAGCCAGGGCCAAGCTAGGCTGGAGCGGGGAGGAGGCGCAGCTGTTCATCATGATGGCGTGTGGGTATGGCATCAACGCCCACAGCTCGGAGCTGAAGGCCGCCACCCTGGACAAGGGCCATGTGGCGGACCTGATAGAGGAGGCCAACACGCACCGCCGCCTACTGGGCATGAATAAGGAAGGCTCCCTGCAGGACACCCTGCCCCTGCCCTTCCGCATGCGCCATGCAGTGCATGTGTGCCGGTGGCTAGAGCGGTGGCAGCAGCCCCACACCCCCCCTGTGCCAGGGCAGCCAAAGCGCGGCAAGAGGCGTGGGGTTGGTCCCCGGACCCTGACCTGCCCACCCCCATTCACCCTCACCCCCATGGCCAGGGTGGGGGTGCACTTCATCAAGGTGGACAGCAGGGTGCTGCATGGGGTGTGCAGGCAGCTGGGCCTGACCAAGGAAACCCGGGCAGCATTCACCTCAGAGCCAGCACTGAGCCATCACTGGGCCAGGTGGTTCAACACAAACAAGCTTCGCAACAAGGAGTTTCATTTCAAGAGGTTGGTGGACACAGATGGTGTCAGCGTGTGCGTGCACTACACGCGCCCCCTTCCCCCTCCTCCAGCCCCACCTCCAGCTGCCAGCAGCAGCAGCACCTGCAGCCGCCCAAGTGCAGCAGCAGCAGCGGCCCATGCAGTGGGGCTCCCCCACATAGGCAGGGGCATAGCTGAGATGCGCGCGTTTGTGTTTGACACAGACACATCGGCCCCGGCGTCACCCAGGCAGTCAGCGCAGCCTCTGGGGTGTGGGATCCAGCAACAGGCCAGCTCAAGGCAGACCAGTTGCGCCGGTGGAAGCTGACCAAGGGCGAGGTGAAGCATGGCAGTGGCCTGAACAATGCCCGCCGTGACACGGAGCGGTGGCTGGCACCCATCAAGCCCCACCTCCAGCACCTGGCAGCAGCAAGCTTAGCCGGCACCTCCCTGGTGGCCAACCTGAAGCACATCACCGTCACCCTGGCCACCTGGGATGCGGTGTGGGAGGTGTACCTGGACCCCAAGTGGGCACGGCAGCGGCTGAGGCTGTACGGAGCCCAGGACCGGGCGTTGGAGCAGTTCTTCAACAAGGTGAGGGTGGGTGGGTGGGTAGGTGGGAGGGAGGGAGGGTAAGGGATGGAGAGGTGGTGGGTTGGGCACGAAACGAAAGAGTACTTGACTGTGCCATGCCTAACCTGGTGCGACTGTGCCATGCCTAAACTGTGTGTGTCTTGTGTGCATGGCTGCAGTTGGAGAAGGAGGTGGCTGAGTTGTCCATGAAGCGCCACAATCGTGCCAAGCAGCTGGTGGTCTTCTTTGGTGCAGCTGGCATTGGCACCCGGGGAGGGTGGGGTGCTGATGCGGTGCTGCGAGCCTGCTGCAAGGTGGTGTGCAGGCCCAGGGGCAAAGACCAGGATGGGGGCAGGGTGGTGCTTGTGGATGAGCACCGCACCAGCCGGGTCAGCTCAGCAGTGAACGGCAAGCAGCCCTGTGAGGTGGAGCTGAACACACTCAGTGCCACAAGACCTGCAGGCTGGAAGCCCCCAGCAGGGCAGGTGCACCACCGCCTAGTGCGCCCAGCCTGGAGCCAGGAGCGTGGCCAGCTAGTGCGGGGCCTGGTGTGGTGCCCTGTAGTGGCCCCCCGCAGGCCCCCACAGGCCCCACGCAGCAGCCAGGCAGCCACACCGGCAGCAACCTCAAAGCCAGGGCCCAGCACTCCCCCGACAGCCAAGCGCAGCAAGCGCACCAAGGCTGAGCCAGAGGCAGCTAAGCCCACCAAGGGCAAGGGCAAGGGCAAGGCTGCCAAGGCAAAGCCAGCACCACAGCCAGGCAGGTGGCTGGACAGGGACTGCAGCGCAGCATTGAACATGCAGCGCATTGGGGAGAGCAGGTGGCGGCCGCTAGAGCTGTGCTACTGGCCAGACCAGGGAGCTCTGCCAGCCAAGGGCAAGGAGTACCCTGGCCTGGGCTACAAGCGTCTGCGAGCCAAGCCCCCCAAGGCCCAGCAGCAGCAGCAGCAGCAGCAGCAGCAGCCTGCTGTGGCACAGTAGTGTGCCCACCCCCACTTGAGCTGTCATCAGCTTACAATTAGTGCATGCATTGTCATGCCAACTCTACATCATAGCCCTCGGGTCAGGCAATAGTGTAGGTGGTAGGCGGGCTCATGTGCCATGTGCACTGGGTTTACTCCACACAGCCCAATAACACTGTTTGAGCTGGATCTAGTTAGTGGCTGCTAGTGGCTACTAGTGGCTGCTGGTAGGTACTTCTGATCCGGCTCAAATGGAGGCCCTAGTGAGGGACAATGGGGCTGCACTGTTGCTTGTCAATAGACATAAGCTAATAGATGTATGTATGGAGTGGGCCCTTCCATCAGAACAATGCGGCTTATACTATAACAGCTTGAGCAGCGATGGTCAGGCAGCCTGGAGTGTGCGCTACAGCAGCCACAATGGCAGTGATGACACTAGGCCTGATCACACTGGTCACACAGCCGCTTGCTCAGCCGCTTGTTTGCCTTGGTGCCTAGGCGGTCAGGCTACCAGCAAAGCTCCAGCAGGTTGCCCTTGTCAGTGTAAGTGCAGGGTTGCCTCTGGGGGCTTCATGTGCACGGCTGGCTATGGGGCTGTGGCAGGATGCGTGGGGCACCACAGTGAACCACGTCGGGCCCCACACTTGCTTACGGCCCCGCTTGCCGAAAGCTGGGTGCAGCAGGCAGTGGTGCACCTGCCCTGATGGGGGCTCCCAGTCCTCAGGGGCTGATTATGGCCCAGCTGCTGCTGCCGCTCCAGCTAGTGGCCATTCACAGCTGAGCTGACCGGCTGGTGCGGAACTTATCTACAAGCACCACCTTCCCGCTCAGCTGGCCCTGGCCCCTAGGCCTCTTCATCACCTCGCAGCAGGCCTGCATACCGCCATTGCAGACTGCCTACTTGACGCCTCCTCTCAGCCCGACCCTGCCCCCTCTGCAGCTGGCCCCTCAGAGTTCCTGCTAGCCGCCATGCTGCCAGGCGTCCAGCCTCTTCTGCTGGCAACGTATGCCACGGTGCGTGGATGGGGTGAGGTGACGCTAGCTGGCCGTGGGGTGTCACTTGTCACCTGCGCGATGGCTGGTTGCTTGCGCTTCTTGCACAGTCATCACGTCAGCCGAGTAAGCCAGCGCGTTCAAACTACTTCGCGAAGGCATGCACATTATGATGTCTCTGGCACTGTGAGCACTATGAATCAGCACTGCACCGCTGCTTTTACACTGTGAGCAACACAGCTTTCCCTTCACCCAAGCACCTAGGCATCGCAGCCATAACTCTGGTGCCTGCAAGGTAGTCATGCACTGCACCTGCCACGTTGTGGAGGGCTTCACTAGCATGCGCTGCTGAGCAACATGGGCCTACAGTGGTGACATCAATCCTTGATCTCATGTTTGGGTGTCCATCTCTCCTGTGATGTGTGATCTGTGATATGGTGACATGTACTGTGGTGTGCTAGACATTCATTGTCCGCGCATTCACTTGCTTACTATATTACACTACCAAGCCTAATGCAGCTGTGGCATGCACCACCAGCACTTTTCCTAATGCAAGATGTTCTGCAGGGTGTTGGCTTATGTAGCCTCCCTCCACTGTAAAGCCCTCCTTGACAGCTACATACCCTAGCTCAGTGGCACTTTGCATCTTAAGACCACAAGGCTCCCTGTCAGAATTGTCCCAAAGGCAATGACACACACGATCACACACACGCACACGCACACATGAGCAGATTGTTGCAATGAGACACACACACATTAGCACACACCTTGGCACGTTGAGACACCAGGTGGGCTTATCGCAGATTTATGAACTACGAGCCTGTGTGAGCTACCCAGGAACATGGAGGAACAAAACACCTTGTCCCAGCTACATGGCAGTGCTGGTCCGCATCTTGTCCTGGACTGGGGACTGTTGCCTGACCCTTAGGGACGTCTACGCAGTTTGGCATAACAAAAACACACAGCAAGCTGACATAGCTACAGCACACTACCGCATGGTTGCTTGAACGGGTTATCTCACAGCGCTTAACTCACGTCTAGGGCTCACGTCACGGCTGGGGACACGAACCTTTATGTTTCTTGTCGCTACCCTTCCGCTTCTTCTTAGCCATCACGCTATGCGCAGTGCGACGGGCGGTGGCCTTTTCAAGCAATTTGGGTTTTCCGTGAAAAATATAGCCCGTGAATTTCCCGTGAAAAAATACTTCAACACCACCACAAGACTGCCCTGGCCTATGAAACTCAAAGCCCTGGCCATAGCAGCCATAGCAGCCGCAGCCACAGATCTTCTACAGCCCGTTGCCAGAGTTTCTTATGAACGCATAGACATCCAAAGCAATAGCCAGGTTATCCCAGATCATACCTTGTAGGTTAGCACAGAGTTGTATGTGACACAGAGTTGTATTCGTGTCCTCCCATGCTTGCGGCTCCACTGGTACAAATCCAGTCGCTGGGCCAGGCGCTGAATCAGTGTGTCAGGCCGCGGCAGAGGCCAGTCAGGTCACGCTCAGTGAGGGCCCTGGTTGACCGCCTCTTCACTTCTCACTCCCACAGTCCATGGCTCAGTGGCTGGAGCCACTGCTCAGGGACCGACCTGTGCAGGCAACAGCGGCAATTGAGGCCAATGGCTGCTCAACCAGGAGCCGTTGAGTAGCATTGCTGCCATCCCACATTTCGGATGGGATGGCCGGTGGAGCTGGGAGATGGTGGGAGCAGGGACAGCAGGAGGGTATCTGGTAAGGGAGGACAGTGGGGGCCAGTGAGGTGGCGACTTGAGCCGCAAGCCCGACACAGGACACAGCAGTCGAGCATGGCTGCTGCGGGGGCATGGCAACTATGAGAATGAGCCAGGGCTTGCGTGGCTGCTGCTTACTCTTTTTCAGCGACTTGCTGCTCTTGATGGCGTCATGAGGGGGTGGCACAGCTGGCCCCAGCAGCAGCTCCGCCATCTGGGCCTTGGCCAGAGTCGCCTCCATGTCCACCTGGGCAGCAGCAGGCACACAGGCGCACAACATGGTGAAGGACGCCTATGCAGCTGGCGCATGGTCAGGGTCAGGTGATGGGGTGCCTGGCTCACTGAGCTCACGGTGCAGCTTGGGTGGGAAGGGTCAACCATGCCTGCACCCTGTGTCAGCCACCACACGTGAGGTGCATGACGACTGGGGCCATGCCCTCCTACCTCAGCCGGCAGCTGGCTCACGAGCTCTGCGATGCGCCGTGTCTCATTGCGAGTGACTTTGACAAAGGGCAGCACCATCAGGCCCACGTACACCGCCATGAGCACCAGGGTGAACACGAAGAGGCAGATGTGCAGCGACAGCACCACCCTGCAGCTCCACACCAACAGCAGGTGGCTCGTGGGCCAAGGCTCAGGAGAAAGGCGCCTAGGTGGCAGGGACCACCTGCCTGGCCAGCTGCAGGCAGGTCAGGCCAGGAGCGTGCACTAGTGGCTGATGAGGCAGCCAGACATGCTTAGCCAGAGATGCGGGCCTAGGCAGCCAATGCACAGCCAGCCGTCAGCCAGGGCCTACCTGAGGTTGTCGTTCACAAAGACCTGGTAAGCCTCACTGAGACGCTCAAACCCTCCAGACATGTCAGGGATGGTGTTCCCTGGGCAGGAAGGCAGGCAGGCAGCAGCGACTAGGCAAACGAGCAGCAGGCAGGCAGGCAGGCAGGCTTACAAGCAGGCATCACGGCAACACATTGTGGCTGCTTTCCAGGGTTTGCTCAGGCTCATCCACCACTCACAATAGAAGTTGTACTCCGGGCCGTTCAGGTAGGGGTCCTGGCCACAAGCAGCGCGGCCACAGCACACTCAGCAGCTACCAGCAAGGGGTGGGGCCCCACGCAAAGCGCACCAGAGGGCATTGGAGGTGCCCCTGTGTGAGGGTGTGGCTGCCAGGCTGCATGACCCACCAGGTACTGGAACTGTGTGATGGAGGTGCCGATCTCCATGTAGTGTGACATCATGGTGTCCAGGCCGCTGTGAGTCCAGGGGTACAGGGGGCTGCTGGGCGGCTGACACTCGGATTTGTTGCTGCAGTCAGGGCAGGCTCAGCATCCTACTGCCAGCCGCTCCTTGCCAGGCAGGTTGGCTACCTCCTGCCTGGGTTGTGTGCAGCTTGCATCATTTGATGGTGTTGACTTCTATCGCTTTACTCCTCGCAAGTCAAGCCAGTAAAGGTGCATGTCGATCCTTGCTGCCTTGCTGCCCCACCCACCTTGCCAGACATTCCTTGGTGTCAAATAGGATGTAGTTGCCATGGCTGCCGGTGTAGGTCACGCCTGAGCTGACCAGTGTGATGTGTGGGGCAGTTGTGATGGTAGGCACTGACTGCGGGCAGGCAAGCAGGCAGGCAGGCAGGCAGGCAGGCAGGCAGGTAGGCAGGCAGGTCAGGCAAGCTGCAGGCACACACGACATGCTGAGGTTCATCCACCCAAGCGGGTAGAAGATACTCCTAGGCCATTGACCCTGTCTGCCTGCCTTCCAGTCTGCCTGCCTGCACCCACCTCATGACCATACAGCATGACCTTGTAGTGCATCTCCAGCTCCCTGATGCGCTGCACAGTGCCAGCCCGCAGTCGGGGCATGTTGGCAGGGTTTGTCTCAAAGGTAAGCTCTTGGAGGAAGAAGTTGTTAGCGTTGTACAGCAACTGCAGGGCACAGAGCAGCAAAGTCAGCACAGCACATGACATTGTGATTCATCCCACACCACCCTGGCTCACCGCACTTCACCCCACCCCTCCATCCCACAGCGCTGTGCACCACTGCACATCAACCTCACAGCCCACCTCCCCAGCCCTCCACCATCAGGGCCCCACCCACCCCTCCTCAGCCCCTCAGACTGCCTCTACAGCCTCCATGCCGGCACCTGGGTGAAGCTGACGATGTTGAAGAGGCTGATGGGGCCGTTGATGGTGGCCAGCAGCTGGTAGCCAATGGCGTAGAATAGCATCACTGTGGTGCACAGCAAGCAGACCGCACCACATCACCCACATCAGGCTGGGAAGGGGTGATGAAGCAGACGAGGCCACACTAACAAGGCATGAGTGGTGAATTACTCTGGGCGTGCAGTGCAGCTGTGCCCCAGGCCCTGGCTGCTGAACCCCAGGCATGCTGCTGCCAGACCCAGTCCCTGAACACACCTGTGGGGCCCCAGACAGCAATGGGCCAGATGAGCCACAACTGCAGGGCAGGGCGGGGCAGCAGACACACCAGCGAGCCAGTGGCTTTGTGGCCTACCTTTGTCAACTATCTGCTTTTTGGCCTACCTGTCACCTACCTTTGCAGTCTATGGAATGTTTAAACGAATTGCTCTGATGTGGCACTGGCACAGCTCCTGGCACCCTCACCGATGTTTTCAAGGAGGGGGTGAGGCGGCGGCTCTTTCCTCCATTGCCAGGCTCAGGTGTGGGGTCCGCTGCTGTCCAGCCCAAGCAAGATAGCAGCTGGAGCAACCAGTCAGACCCCGTCCTTCCAGCACCCAGAGCTGTGGCAGCACCAGGTTCCGCCACGTTCCCAATTGTTGACCCCTCCTCCACGTCTTCCGGGTCATGTCCAAACCTGGTGTTCTTTTTCACCCCAGCAGTCTTTGGCACAGCCATCTGCGCAGAATGAACGACAGTGTTGATGTCTTATCCGACCGGCTGTCCCCTAGAGGAAATGATGACAGGCATGAAGCTGTATATGACATCAAAGCCTTTGTCATTAGCTATCAATCACGGAGAATGTCGCAATCAAGTTCATGTGCTCAGCGATGTTATCGGCCCATTGGATATGATAGCCTTGGAAAAAAACCACCGCAGGCTGAACATCAGAATTTCTTGATGACAGTGAAGAGGTTGTTTACAAACAACCAGTCATTCTTTACTCCTTGCTCATTCATTCACCTTGTGCACTCGTACCTTCCTTGGCCGATCTTCGTCGCTTGGCCTGGCTTACTCTTTCCTACCATAAAGAGGCGGTGAGGCTGTGAGGCTGTGGCCCACAGCATGGGCCATTGCATGGGTTCACGATGGATCCCGGACAGATGAGTCCAGGAACTTGAAGATTAGGACACCATAAAGGAAAATTGCATAGCGCTTCACGTCCTGTACTCATATACATATGCCCGCAAAGTCAATAACGTAAAGCTTGATCGGTTTGAGCTCTATACGCGCTCGCTGTTAATTGTAGTTTACTTTGTCCTTCATATTATGTATCTAACTCGCTGGTCATGGCGTCAAGGCGAAGCAGCAGGATGAGGGCACTGTCGGTCAACAACTGACCTGGGCGGTCAAAGTAGGCGCAGTGAGCATGCGCTCGTCCTCCTCGTCTTCCGACTCGTCCCCTAGCCGCTGGCGCTGCGTGGCCATGCGGCGCACCAGGCCTCCAGGCACCACCTGAGCGACCAGGGCAGCGACGACAGCTACCGGCAGCCCAGGAAAGCGACGCAGGCTTTCAGCTTGCCATTTGCATCTAGCATTGTCACAGCACATCCTCATCCTTCACCCACACTGGGAGGGAACACCGGCAAGCTGCCTTTACCTCAACATGACAGCCTCACCATCAGGACCTGGTACATCTGGTAGCGGCGCTTCGCCACAGCGCGCAGGAGCAGCCACACCCAGGCCACACACAGCAGGCACAGCACCCCACCCTCTGCTGCCAGCAGCACCAGCTGCAGGTTGTTGGCTGAGGCAGACGAGGAGATGACAAACTGCATGTAGATGTCCATGGTGGACTTGTAGCCCTCAAACACCAGCTGCAGGCAGGGGCAGCATGCAGCTAGGGTCATGCACGCATGTCTCATCCACCATTGATAGTACAAGCGCCTGCTATGACACATCTGCAAAGCCCTTGACATCACAGTAGTAAGCAGGGAAGGTAAGGAGGTCAAGCAAACCTGCGTGCATCTCTCTAGAGCTGTGCTGAGCGCTTGCATGCCAGGGCATGCTGTGCCCACGGGCACGTCCAGGGAGGAGCAGCAGGGTGGCAACTTGCATGCACAGTCCTCGTCAGGGTCAAGCTTAGGGTTCATGTCAGGGTCAGCTCCAAGGTCAAGTGCTCTCGTGTGCAGGCCTGCAGTGGTAGTGTGCTACCCCTGGGAAGGGCTCACGTTTGGGCCGTTGGTGACTATGTGGCGCAGGTCTGGGTTGTGCATGAAGTCAGCTATGCTGGGGCCAAGGGTGCGCAGGTAGGCCTCGCCATTCTGAAGCAGGGAGCGAGCCTTGGCCGCCAACTGGTTGCCAGCGGTCCACAACCCCATGAGCTTGGTAGAGTTGTACCTGCAGCACAGCCGGCAGCACAGCAGCCAGCAACTCAGTCAGCAGTCAGCAGCCTTGATACAGAGTGGAGATGAGCAGGGTTACCCAGGCACACCCTTTACTGATCTCATCACATGGCGTTAATAAAGAGTGGAGGTGGCACAAATCACAAAACACAGCTGCCTGCTTTGGCAAGTGGGAAAGTCAGCGTATGTAGGATCACAAGCAGCTGGCAAGGGTCAATTGCAAGGGTGCCGGCAGGTGAGCAGGTGAGCAGCCTCTACAAGTCACCAGTGAACACTGGCACACCTGCAAACACTCCTGGCACAAGGTCACTCCTGTCACCAAGAAAGTGAGCAGGGTCAGGCACACCCTTGACTGCTCTCATCAGGGGCAGAGGGCTTGATGCTGGCTGAGCTGCAACAGGCCAGGCAGGCAATGTGGGCCACAGGCAGGCCTGCTGAACCAGGGCTGGCCTGACCCCAGAGCCCCGCCTCACAGGTTCAGAGTGCTGAAGTTGCCCAGGGACTGGTTTACAGCGATGGTGGTGAACACAATCCCCTTTAAGGAGTCGGCATCTGCAGCCAGGCAAGCAGCAGAGCCAGGGCCCTCTCGTGAGTCAGCAGTGGCAGCAGGTGGCCACCAGCAGCCGGGCCTCTCCACTCCAGGTTGCCGCAGCTGCATGAGGCTGCATAAGGCTGCACGAGGCTCTCAGCACAGCGACAGGGTTTGGATGCTGCTTCACCCCAGAGCATAACAAGGTGCAGCTGGCCGCTGGAGGTGTCAGCTGCACAGGGCTGCTCCTCACCCACCCCACAGGTCGCGCAGTCCGTCCTTTGTAGGCAGCCTGCCTCCTGCCCTGGCCATGCCTGCGAGAGAGAGGTGGTGGCCATGGCATAGGGTAGTGAACAAAGTGTCACCTCCACAGCACAGCACAAGGGGCGTGTAAGGAACAAGGAGGTCAGCCAGTAGGTCAGGCACTCAGCAGAACTATGAAAGCCCAGCACATGCCCCACAGCTTCATCTGGCTGCTGCTTCAGCATGGTGTTCCTGAGCTGGGGCCCTGGGTTCAGTGCCTGCTGTGGGCACGAGCATTGGGTGCCCGCAGGATCTACCTGGCCCTGGCCCTGAGCCTGCCAGGAAGCCCCTCACCTGCATACGCTTTCTGGTGCATGGTGTAGAAGGCGTCAGTGTGCTCACTCAGCAACTGCACAGCAAGCCAGTGTAACACGCTCAGGCTGTGCCTGCCTGCCTTACACCTGGTTGCACTGCGCGCACTGTTGCATACACTCATGTTGGGCATGGGAGGTGGTGATGGTACTTGTAGGCAAAGATGATCGGAAGGAGCCATGGTGTCGTGCAGTCCCTTCCAGGTGCTCTGTCAGTCAGCCTTGCTCCAACCACTAGCCAGCCCCCTCACCTGCTTCAGGTAGGGCAGGTCCTCAGGGGAGCTGGCCAGGCGCAGCCCTGGGCCGCCTGGCCCGTCTGGCACAGTCATGTTGGAGTCTGCAGCCAGGCCAGCAGGCAGCAAGGTAGCCCCCCTGAAGCTGCTCTTCCCATGTCTTGGCAAATCAGCAGCGCAACCCTAGCTGAGCAGCAGCAGGTGGTGATGTGAGGGTAGGCAAGCTGTTGCCATGGGCAGCAGCCTGCTGAACCTGATGGGAATGTCAGGGCAGCATGCCAGTGGTCAGCATGGCAGTGGGCCTGCAGTATGGGGTCCCTCACACTCTCACACAAGGTGCTGTGAGCACGGGCCTGACTGCTCACAGTGCATGTTGAGAGTGCGGCTGAACGTGGCCACCTCCGTGGCCAGGATGCCTGCAGTGCCTGCAAGCAGAGGGCAAGGGGAGTGACAGGAGGCTGGACACCACCACACCACAGGCAACCTGGTTGTGTCACCCTGCACTAGGAGTGGCTGCAACTGTCCAGCCAGCAGCAAGGATGGCAACTGCCCAGCCAGCATCAGGGGTGCAGCAGCCTGGCTGCTCACTCACCCACATCACCAAGGGTGGCCACCAGCTGGGACTGGGTGCCCACGATGGTGTACATCAGGGCAAAGCAGCCAGTGTGGGCCGCGATGAGCAGCAGCACCAGGAACAGGGTGTGGGTGCGGTACCGCTGCACCGGCTGCTGCACCTGGAACAACAGCAGCGGGCCACATGAAAGCAGGCATGGCTGCAAGGACACGGCTGCTTTAGACAGAAGCACTGGGACGAGGACGGCAGCTTTCACTCTCTCCACTCCCCACCCACCCACAGTGCTGTCACCCTCGCCTCACCGCGTCACTGCTCAGCAGCTTGAACAGCTTCTTGAAGCGCTTGCCACGCAGGTAGTGGCTGTCGCCAATGGTGTCATCATTGTCCAGTGCCTCAGCGTCCTCAAGCTCCTCCACCTCCTGCTCTCCAGCTGCCCCCTCCCTCAAGCTCGGCATGGAGCCACCAGAGTTGCGGGCCCAGGCTTCGTCTGCCCCTGGCCCTGGCATCACGCCGGCAGGTTCCCAAGGTGATCTGGCCCTAGCCCCTGCCTTGCCCTCCCCAACTTCACTCAAGCGCAGCTTTGCCATGCTGCCACTGCCTGCTTGGAACATTTGCCCGCTTGCTCTAACAGAACCACGTGCTATGGCCTGCAGCAGTCTGCCTCCCCTCACGCTGGCCTCATCTTCAAGTATCGGCTGCAGCAGGGGTGGGGCTGACGTGCTGGCTGCTGGCAGTGGTTCCCCTACTACTTTGGTGAATGATGCTTGAGAGTGGGGGCTGGACCGCTCGCTGACTGGTGCACCCAGAGCAGTTGGTGCATCTGGTGCAGCAGGGAGACTGTCAGCTGGGGCTGTTGGAGGTGCTGGGGCTGATCTGTGCATTGGAGAGTCTTGGGGGGTTCCTGGGCCTTGGTCGCCATGCAACCAAGCCATGATCATCGCCTGCATGAGGGGCAACATGCTCAAACTCGCGTTGGCTATGCAGGAGGAGGTGCAAGGCGTGCAGGAAGCACAAGAACAAGAGGGGTGGAGTGAAAGGCTGTAGGTTACGTCTGTAGCGTGGACTGGCAAGGTCTGGCCTGGACTGACAAGGTCAGGACTGACAAGGTGCAAGGGAGGTTGGACACAGCAACACTTGAGGATTCCTAATGGCCACAAGGTCAGGAGGGGTGCTAAAAATTCCACAAGGTGGTCACTTAAGGACTCACATCCCGGCTAGATGGCTTGCCGCTCACAGTCCTGGTCACCACCACAGCCTGGCTGCTGGATGTGCTGCTGGCGTCCAGCTCCTCCTCTCGCAATGAGGAGCGCCGAGACACCCCCTCCAGCTCCGTGTGTGTGCCCTGCCCTGTCACGCCCCCTTTGCTGCTGTTGGCTGCCAGGGACTCCACCAAGGTATGCTCCACGTCCCCTTTGTCACCCTGGATCAGGGACTGCTGCCTTGACGGCTGACCATGGCTAGTGGGCGGGTCAGGGACGGTGCTTGGCGATTGTCCAGGATGCAAGGGCACAGGAGGTTGCTCAGGAACTGGAAAGGAGGCATGAGCCTGATGAGATGGTTTCAAGAGGGGATGGCTAGTCATCACCAGTGAGCCCAGAACTGGCTGGCTAGGGCGGGTCAGTGCCGCTGAGCCAAGAAACTCCATTGAGGCACGGCGCTTGCGGTGTTCAGCCTGCAATGGTGCCAATGGTTGAAAGGAGGATGGGAAAAGGGGAGGAGGGGAGGAGGGGAGGAGGGGAGGAGGGGAGCAGGGGAGCAGGGGAGGAGGGGAGGAGGGGAGGAGGGGAGGAGGGGAGGAGGGGAGGAGGGGAGGAGGGGAGGAGGGGAGGAGGGGAGGAGGGGAGGAGGGGAGGAGGGGAGGAGGGGAGGAGGGGAGGAGGGGAGGAGGGAGGGGGCTGCATGGACATGAGTTTGAGGCTAATGCCCTCCAGGCATGCTGCTGCCATGGACCCTGCACCCACCCTGCCATCAGTGACCGCGGCATGTCCCTGGGCATCAGGAGCAGGCTCTCCCAGCAAGAACATGGCCAGGCCAGGCCGGGAGGTGCGGGGCGCCAGCGGGTGCAGCACCACAAAGTAGCCGGGGCTGCCTGACCTGCGCACCACCTGCCCACAGGCACATGCAGGCAGCCATGTCATAAGTTTGAAGTGCTACGTTTGATCTGCAGCTCCAGGGGCAGGGCAAAAGTCTGATCTGCAGCGACTGGCAGCACTCGGCACTCACCAACGACAACAGTAATAGCAGCAGCAGCAGTACATGCAGCCAGGCAGAGGGCCACTGCAGCCAGGAGGTTTGAGGTCAGCTGCAACGATACACACACCTGGAGGCTGAGTGTCAGGTCAGCTGCATCTGCCAGGTGCGGCACTCGGATGATATGGGTCGGGCTGCTGCGCATCTCACTCATTGACAGGCCTGCGGGTGAGGCCAGAATGTGGGCTGCTGCGCGCCCACAGCTTGCCTGGACTGTTGCAGCTGTGTGCCTTCACCCTAAAGCCTGTACCCTATATCCTATAGGCAGGGGCCAGATCCCCCTTGTCTGGGAATTCCCTGGCATAGCATGACACTGACTGACGACATCTGGTCCTCCTTGCCTGCTCCCACAGCGTGCACACCCTACATTGCTCCACCCCTGACCTCAGGCGCAGCCGGACCCAGAGTTGACTGCCCAGCCCCAGCAGCCTGCAAGCCACGCACCTTTGGCCCTGGCCCTGCCTCCCCGCTTCTCCGCAGCCTTCAGAGCAGGCGCGGCCGCAGCAAAGCCAGAGGGCGGCGGGCCCAAGGCGCCTTCGTGGAACAGGTCTGTCAGGCTCTTGCCCGCCAGGCAGGGCAGCAGGCTGCTCAGCGGCTGGTCCAGCAGGGCGCTCAGGGGGGCCCCCAGCACCAGCCCTGCACGCATAGTGTCATGCTTCCCCACTCAGCAATGGTAGGATTAGGTGCAAGGGAGTGGGTCAGCAAGCAGCAGGCATGGGTAAGGGCGTGGAGCTGGAAAGAGTGAGGGTGGGCAAGGCAGTTGCGGCCAGGGTAGGAGGTGCAGTGCATGCAGGTCAAGGCAGAGGTGGCATGCATCAAGGTGCAGGGGCTGGGTACCATGAGGAGGGGTCTGACCTGAGGGGCACAGGGCGTTCAGCTCGTCACAACCTAGTGGCACCACCTGGCCTGATGCGTTCACCTCAATCACACTGCAGGCCAGGTCTGCTCGCCATAGCTCAACCTGCACACGAGCATGGGCCAGCATCACAGGCTGACAAGCAGACAAGGTCAGGCCAAAACAAATATGTGTGTCAGGCAGCAGTGGGAAACAAGAAAGGAGGGGGCACATTGATGATGGGCCATCCAGGCAATGGCTGGGCAGCATGCACACAAACCCACTAAGAAGAAATGGAAAGCCCATCCCTGATTTCCATACATTGGCTCTCCAGGCCTAATGCCACGACGTCCACCAGCACTGCATGCGTCAGGGTGAGGGCAGTGACATGACAGTGTGCAGTGAAGCCATGCAAGGGGTACCCAGGCAGGCACCACACAGGCATGCAGGGCTCACCATGATCTGCATGGAGTCCAGGGACGCCATGTGGGGGTCATCAAACGCCACACTGATGGTCATGATCTGCAGGTATGGCCACAGACTCGGCAGTGTGTGGTGCAGGCATTAGAGCAGGCTGCAAGGCTGGCTGGCAATACATGTTGAGTGTGTGGAGGGCGGAGGGAAACACCCAGCATGCGCCACAAACATGAGCAGAGCTACAACCACGATAGGAGACAGAGCAATACAATAGACACATTGCCAGGAGCAAGAGCATGTTGAGTTTGCCAGGAGCAAGAGCATGGGGTTGAGTTTACAAATATGTGTGATGATGTGGCCACAGCTTGTTGCACTACACTAAACCTGTGCCAGATCAATCAGCTAGCATGGAAGGCAAGCAGGGTGCACATGGCTGCACTGAAAGCACATTGATGCACTCCCTCATGACTGCCAGCAGTGAGGAGCTAGCAGTCTCACCGCCGGCTTGCTCTGCTTGCCCAGCATGGTCCTGGCCTTGCCCTTGAGCTTGGTGGGAGCGGTCTGAGCACCAGCCATGCCCACGCCCACCCGCCAGGACAGGCCAGGCTCCTCAGCCGCCCGCGCTGCCAGCTCCAGCAGCACCTACCAGGTTCATGTTCCAGCAGGAACAGAGGTTAGTCAGGAACCTGAGGCCAGGGGTGGGTTCCTGCCTGGCCATGCAAAGCAGCAATAGCCCATCACCTGGCTGTTTGCCTCGCTCATGCGATGATGATGATCTTCACCTGGGCACAAGGGATGCATGGCATCAGGGGTCTAAGGGATAGGGCCAGGGCATAGGCAGTGATTGGGGACCCAGCACCACCTGGCCATGAGCATGTGCGTGTACTTGCAACTGATCCTGAGGTGGCAGTGCAGCTGCGTGGCAGCTGGGCAGTGCCAGGCTCAGGATCACTCACCATCCTGGGCAGTGGTGGGGTGCATGAAGTCCAGCACTGCGTCCAGGGCCAACCCGGGCAGGGTGGAGGGGTCCAGGGCGAAGAGTGACGCGGGCGTGCCGCTGCTCACGCCGGTGATGAGACCGTCAGCATCCACCTCCAGCAGCAGGCGCCGCTCATCCAGAGCCTGGGTGCAACAGCAAGTAAAGATGGCCGGTGCAGGGGCCCTCTGCAAGGCGGCTGATGCATAGCAGGACTGACACAGGTGAGACAAAGCAGTAGCTGGCAGCCCAAAGCAGGCAGCGTGAAGCCAGGGCTATCCCAAGGCACGGTGGCTGTGGCTCCCCTGACCTGCTCCATGGTGGCCTCAGTGAAGGTGGCGACATGGTACACTGCCTCCACACCAGTCCTGCGCTTGATCTGCAGCAAGGCGCAGGCCATCCTACAGCTTTGCACAGACTCACCAAACCATGCCTGGACGCTGACAAGACAATGGCCACCAGAGAATGTGTATGAGGCACCACGAAAGGCATTCAACAGCAATGGGGAGGTTTGATAGGGAGCAGGTCAGGCAAGCTTCACCTGCAGCTGGAAGGGCACAGCCTCTGTCTGGCCCTGCCCGCTTGTGCGCTGCAGCAGCTGGATCAAGCCACTGCGGCAGCTGTGAGGTGGCGGCACAGAGCTGGCGGTGGCCTGCACAACACACAGCCAGAAGGTGCAGGAGGTGCAACAGGAGTACGGGCAAACAGGCTGATGAAGTGATGCATGGCACTGCATGCCATGATGAGCAATGCATGCAGTGCTGGTGTTGCTCAACTCATGTACAAGCGGCATGCGCTGTGGCAGTCTGCCACCAGGAGTCATTGGCTTCCCTGGACTGGGCACAGCCCATGGTGCAGGTCTTGTCCAGGTGGCCATGAAACCCCTTGTTTGTGAGTGACCTTGCGGAGCTGACCTGGAGCAGGCTGTGGTGCATGTGAGAGAATGGCTCCGGCAGCAGGGCCGAGAAGGCGTGTTCCATGCCGTTGGCCCTGAGGGCCTCCACGCTGCGGCCCAGCAGCTCCGCCATCTTCAACGTCACGTGGCACACTCGGCCCCGGCTGTCAGCCACCACCATCAGGGGCTGCGAAGGGCAAAGTGGTGCCGGGCTTGATCAGGGACAGGGCTGTGGGGTATGCTGCTGGCTATGTGGTAATGCAGGAGGGGCAGCAGCATGGGGGCACACATGCAACGCGATGTGGTATTACAACAAGCGCATGTGAATTGGTGTCATGCCAAACCACATCAGCAAAGCCAGGCATGTCATATGTGAAGTGGGGTGGCAGCCCACTTGGATGCTGCTCAGAGTGGGTTGCGTGGCTTCCTTCATGATGAGGGTGGTGCTGCGCCTGACAGCCCTATGGCCGCCTTGAGCACCCTCTGCCTGTGGTGCAGCTGGCTGGGTATGAGGCCGCGGCATGTCCTCCACACCCATCCTATGCGAACCAGGGGACTGGCTGCCTGACACAGCATCAGGACCTTCCACAACCTTCTGCCTGGTTGAGTCCGCCACCCCTGATGCGCTTGGAGTGTCTTGTCTCTGGTTGCTGCCTTTACTGCTGATTTCCGCCTGTGCCGCTATGTCAGTATGTGCTCGGAAGTATGGAGGTGGTAGGATCCCAGTCAAAGCGTTTGGCAAGCTGGCCACACTCGACAGCTGTGACTGAGCCAGGATCTGGCGAGCTCGAAGCGTCAGCACATGGTACAGCACAGCTCCACCACCTGTGTTGCAGCCAGGCAGGCAGGCACCAGCTAAGGTGCTGTGACTTGCTGGCAGCCTTTGGTCATGAACTGGCTAGAGCGAGAAGTCTGGTTGCCTGGATGCATGATGGGGTGGTGATGATGTGCACTGTCCGACACTGACACAGAGTGTTGTTGCCGCACTGGAGTAGTATGAAGCTTGGCCTGCTGCTGCTCACCAGCATTGGCCACAGTGACGTCCACGTCTTGAGGTTCAGCATACTTGTGAGCCAGGCCAACGCCCTCAGCCTGCCAGCTGAAGTTGGATGTCTGCAAGGAACAGCAAAATGTATTGTTGGGGTACAGCATGCTGCAAGACTGGTCAAAAGAATATGGCCAAGCGTTGAACTAGGGTAGCTGTATTGCACGGATATCTACGACTTAGCCATTTGCCACTTAACCCAGCTCACCGGCACCACAGCCCGGCAGGTGGGACTGCACTGCGGCATTGAACATGCAGGGCACTGGGAGAGCCGCTTGTGCAGAGCAATGGGAGGTGCCGCCTGTTGGAGCTGTGCTAGTGGCTATAGCAGCTGAAGCTACCTAAGAAGGGCAAGGAGCGCCCTGACCTGGGCTGCAAGCGGTTGCAAGACTGCCCACGTAAGGCCTTGCAACAGCAGCAGGAGCAGCAGCTGCCTGCTTGGGCACAGTTGTGTGCCTCCCATCAAGCTGTCATCAGCTTACATGCATGCCAGGCCAGCTATAGGCTATAGCCCTGTCACAGGGGTCAGATGGGAGAATAGGTGGTAGGAGCCCATGCCATGTGTGTACTCCATACAGACCAAACACCATCCCTAGGGAAGGGACCAAATTCCTGACATTGCTCGTTGCCCGCTGGGCAGATGAGGGAGGGTGCTGAGTGCATGGGCAGAAGGTGCGTAGTCAGGGCTGGGCCAGGCATGCAGGCAGGGTGACATGCAGGGGGCCTTTGGGGCGAGTTTAGGGAACATGTGGCAGTAGGGCGCACCGGTCTGCAATTGTCATTTGTAGCTGCCTGTAGCTGGCTTGGGGGCAAGAGCAAGGGAGGGGTATGGTGATGTTGCTGGACACGGTTGGTTGCTCGCTTGACAACGGCCACCAGACCCACACTCCCGGCACCTGCGCAGCAGTGGGCACAGGAGCACAAACATAATACTGTGCATCAGAACCCACACCAAGGCCTTGGTGGTGCCCACCCTGGTGTATGCTGAAGCTGGGTGATGTTGCTGGACACGGCCATGATAGGCAGTAGCGGACACCCTCTACTACATAGTCTACACTTCATCAAAAACGTGAACACTTGCAAAAAAACCGTGCAAACTCGAGTCATGTGAAATACGTTTGTCGTGCTGCAGAAACACATAGAGCATAGCATCACAGCTGCCTGCTGTGCAGCTCGTGGAACTGCACTCCACTGTATTTCAATGCTTGTGAACAATTAAGGTGAAGGCCTGATGTGGTGGTGGACACTGTAGCAGTGCGAAGTCCAGTAGCAGCGTGGCAGTAACAGCAGTAGCAAACCATGTCATTGAGACAGAGCTAAGGCTGGCAATTGCACCAACGCAGAGGGTGGCACAAGCAAAGATGTTTGTTGCAAGCAACAACCTGTGTGAAGGGATAGGTTGTCTTCTGCTGGTGGTCTGCTGCTGTATGACATGCCGCGTAACTCAAACGTGTTGAGGTCTCCTTGTTGGACAACAGCAGTTGCATGGCGGACACGAAGGCCAGCGCGAGCTTTCATCATGCACCTTCATGCAGGGGGAGGCAGTGCAATGCACAGATTGGTAAGTGAGAGCGGGCAATGAGTTGCATGTAGCTCGTAGCAAGCCAGGGCATGTGGAAAAATAGGGAGTGGTACAGTTTGCCACCGTGATGAATATCATGGTGTCATGTACACACTTGGCTCGTTGTGAGGTTGTAGAGGCTTGACAAGCTGTAGCCTTCCATGGCAACTCCATGGTGGACAACAAACTCTGATTAGAAAAGCTCAGCTGTGCACCAAGACACCTACACCACTCACTGTTGCAGTGCCTTGCTCTGCTTCGTCACCAGTCGGCTCAGCGCCCAACCGTGGACTTCACCAGATGTGAAGGCAAACCTGCAGGGCACCGGGAGAATCAAGCAGGTGGCAAGGTTGCATGGCCACCAGCCTCTTGCTGCAAGCCTAGATCACAGCCCAGAGTGTGGAGAAGGAGTTGAGTGGGACATGAACCCAGGCAGCAAGCTGGCCAGTCAGTGCTGCTGTGCATCGCTGCTGGCACCCTTTGGATGCGCCCTTTGGCCCTTTGAGGTGCCCTTTATCCCTTTGGAGGTGCCCTTTGGAGGTGCGAGAGTGATGTGGCGGAGTGACATACTGGTATGAGCAGGTATTAGCTGGTAGCTGGTATGAGCCTAGTGGCGCAATGCCTCCAAAGAAGCGGAAGAGCACTGCGGTTGTGCGGAGCCCAGGACCGGGCGCTGGAGCAGTTCTTCATGAAGGTGAGGGTGGGTGGGTGGATGGGTGGGAGGGGTTATGTACTGAGAGGTGGTGGGTTGGGCATGAAGCCTTGGTGCATGGAGCCTTGGGCATGAAGCCATGGTGCCACCATGTCAGCCACTGTGTGTGTCTTGTGTGCATGACTGCAGTTGGAGGAGGAGATGGCTGAGGTGGCCATGAAGCGCCATGGGCGTGCCAAGCAGCTGGTGGTGTTCTTTGGTGCAGCTACCATTGGCACTGCGGTAGCCGGGGTGCAGATGCGGTGTTGCGGGCGTGCTGCAAGGTGGTGTGTAGGCCTAGGGGCACAGACCAGCGGCGGGGCAGGATGGTGCTTGTGGATGAGCACCGCACCAGCTGGGTCAGCTCAGCAGTGAATGACCAGCAGCCCTGTGAGAGCCGGCTGAGCAAGCGCAGGGCCACCAGGCCTGCAGACTGGAAGCCCCCAGCAGGCAGGGTGGGAAAGCGCTTGATGCGCCCAGCCTGGAGCCAGCAGCATGACCAGCCAGTGCGGGGCCTGATGTGGAGCCCGGTGGTGGCACCACGCAAGCCCCCACAGGCCCCACGCAGCAGCCAGGCAGCCACACAGCCAGCAGCCTCTGAGCCAGGGCCCAGCACTCCCCAGTCAGCCAAGCGCAGGCAAGTGCAGCGCAGCAAGCGCACCAAGGCTGAGCAGGCAGCTGAGCCCACCCAGCCCACCATGGGCAAAGGCAAGGCCCAGGGCAAGGCTGCCAAGGCCAAGCCAGCACCACAGCCAGGCAGGTGGGTAGACAGGGACATGCAACGCATTGGGAAGAGCAGGTGGCGCCCGCTGGAGCTGTGCTACTGGCCAGAGCAGGGGAAGCTGCCAGCCAAGGGAAAGGAATACCCTGGCCTGGGCTACAAGCGGCTGCGAGACAAGCCACCCACGGCCCAGCAGCAGCAGCAGCCCGCTGCGGCACAGTAATGTGTGCCCCCCTTTGAGCTGTCATCAGCTTACAATTAGTGCATGTTTTTCACGCCAACTCTAAATCACAGCCCTCTGGGTCAGGCAATGGTGTAGGTGGTAGGCGACTATGCCCATCTGTATGCCTGTGTATGTCATGTGTATGCCATGTGCATGGGAACTCAACACAGACAAAAACACTGCTTTGTAGTGGTCCACGCTCAGTGTTTCACGGCAATAAAGGCTCTAGGTTGAGGTTCAAGGTTCTGTGCAGCGCTGCTATTTTAACACCGTGTGCTTGCTGCCCCGAGCACCTCCACCCACCACACCCTGCAACATACCAGTCAGTGAACTGTGCGTCGACACCCAGGACACTGCCATCCAGGCTGACCCAGATTGTGGCTGTGTCTGGAGCTGGTGCAATTGGCTGCAGGGCGAGCAGGCAGGCAGGCAGGCACAAGGACAAGCAGGGTGTGTGTGTGTGCAGATCAGTGTACATTGCCTATTTGCCTCTACAGGTGTCTCCTCATCGTGCTTGCTCCTCACACAACACTCTTACCTGTAGAGGGTCTGCACAGCTCTGATGACTGTCCTGGTACACGACACTCTTACTGTTACTCTTACCCTGATGACTGACTGCACTCAGTCAAGGCATGGCTGCAGCACACCTGGGTTCTGTCATGCTTGCCTTGACATAGCCTTGGTGCCGGCAGTGGTGTGGTGAGTGAGCTCTTGGCAGCAGCAGAACTGTGCCACCCCAACGAAGAGCCTGCAGCACATCAGCACGGCCCACCTCCAAGATGCCCAAGAAGCTGGAGTCTTCAGCGATGCCACTGATCTTCGTGACCATCAGTGACACTGGCAGCAGCCTGCAGTGAATGCAGGGGAGGGCTCATGAGGTGGGTGGGTGGGTTAGAGCAAGGTGGGGCCAGGTATGGAGAGTCAGGTATTGAGACAGGCAGCAGCAGGGCCAGAGTTTGAGCGGGGTGAGGCAGCAGCATGGCTGGCCACAGTGAGGCAATGAGGCGGAAGGGCAAGCCGAGCAGGTGAAGCCACACACCGCCTGTCCTTGGTCATGGCCAGCTGTTCGATGGTCTGGTTCAAGATCTTGGGCTGGCCTGCAGCGGTCATGGGGATGGCAGCAGAGGCAGTCTCAATGCATGCAGGGTTGAGCAAGCATGTGTGAGGGAGACATGGCCAAAGCAAGTCTCTCCTCGTGACCCAGTATTGTAGGAACTGCTGAGCATGCCAGCTGTGTCAGCATGGCAGGCTGCACTGACTGCCCGCCAAGCCCACACCTGAAGTGATGTAGTTGCGCAGGTATGTGTTGTGCACGGCAGCAGTACTGGGCGGCATCAGCACCCCCACATTCTTCTCCCGGATCTCTGCTTTGGTGTAGCCAAACACGTCCAGCAGTGCCTGGGAAGTGCCATTGCGGCAGGTGGACAGGCGACAGTGAGGGTGGTGGGGTAATGGTGCAGGCAGGCAGGGCTGATGGACAGGGGTCAAGGTAGTCCGAGCCTGCGTCAGTGCAATGAATACTCACCCTGTTGGTCATTTGGATCTGGCCTTGGGCGTTGATGATGACGACGCAGCGGGGGTTGGCACCCGTCCCACCCAGCGGCCCTGTCAGCAGAAAAAGCGCAAGGGCAATGCCACTGCAGCAAAGCAAGCTTTAGCGAGGTGCCTCACCCTCCAGCAAACAACTTTACACGCAGTTTCGACGAACCCACCGCACCCTCCTGAGCACACAGACAAAGCAGCTGGCTGGTAGTGTCCAACATTCAGTGCAGGCAACAGTGCTGCCCCTACAAGCAGGCGGCAGTGCTACCAGTCACGCAGCATCACCCACCTGCTGACATCATTGCCGCCCGCAGCTCAGGGTCGGACACATCCAGGCCGTCAATGGCGTCCTGGTTCTTCTGGTCCTCGTCCGCAGACTCCAGCTTCTCTGCCTCGCTGCCAGGTGGGTAAGGGGCACACACATGCAAGCAGGTCAGGGGCGGTAGGCCGGCATATCCAGGTCACTGGTGGCCAAAGCAGCTGGGGCAGCCCCACCCTGCCTTCAGCAATAGGAGGTAGAGGGTGCTGGGTGCATGAGACTGCACAACCCGGCCAAGCATCCTGACTGCCTTTCATCCAGGCCCCTCGCTCCCTCACTCACGCAAACCACTTGGCGGCGCCCCCTACGAGCAGCAGTGCCACGCAGCAGTGTCACGCAGCAGCCAGTCAGACAGCAGACAGTCAGCCAGCAGGTGGTTAGGGCGGGTGTGGGGCTAACGCAGGCAACGCTTATGCAGCAGGGGTCCTGACTGTCGGCTGCAAGCACGAGCTGCTGATGGGGGTATGGTGCGGCCCAGGTGGCTGGCTTGCAGCCCCTACTCACAGGGGTCGTGCTTGACATGCTCCAGGAACTGCAGGCAGCAGCAGGGGCAGGGGCAGCAGCGTAGCAGTGCCAGTGTTGGCACTTCCCGGCGCATGTGACTGCTGTAAGGCATGGGTTGCTGGATGCCTGGATCGAGCCACCATATCACAGAGCCAAACCACGCAGTGCTGTGGAACCTACAACACGCACGGTGTCCTGTTTAATATTGGCCGTCACCCATGCCTAGATGACACTGTCCACTTCTGCCATTCCCTTCAGTAGAGTTAGAGCACTTCTCCCTCATCAGCCCTGGTGATGGCGCTGGGGTGCGGCCTGAACCCGCCCATCCACTTTGTGGTATAAGACCCCATGCTGGAGTGTGAGCTCACACCTTGGCGTACAATCTGACCATTTGGATGTGGCCCAGGTGACGTGCCAACACTGACCTGCAGCCAGACATGGAGCTGCTGAGGGCACCAACCGCAGCACAGCCTGGGCCAAAGCCCTGGGCCATGCTTTGTGCACAGCAAGCAGCCCAGCGCTGACAGACAATGCTGCACCACAGGAGCACCACGTTGGTGCTGCAGGAGGCAGCATGCGCAAACACTCCCACACCACCGAGGCAGCCTGATCATTAGCCCTGCTTGACCCTTCAGCAGCGAGGGGCCCAGCTGCAGGCCTTGCCACACCCCTTGGCAGCACCCACTTGTACACTCTGTCTGCAGCTTTGATGGCGGCGTCCATACGGCTGATGGCCTCAGCCAGGGTTTGGAAGCGCACATGAGCATGCAGCAAGATCTCCCACACCGCGCGCATGGAGTTCAGCGCTTCACGGTGAACCCGCGACGCCAGCCTGGGCACCATTGGGGCAGCCAGCAACGCAACGAGTCAAACATGGCATTGCGGCATTGCCTGCTCCCATGCCCGACTTGCTTGGGGTAAGGATATGTCTGCGTCATGCTGGATGGTGATCCCTCTAGTGATCCCTCAGTCCCAGTGAACCCTCTAGTCCCAGTGATCCCTCCCAGTCACAGTTTAGTCAGCCCAAACCCTATTCTCCATTCTACAAGCCAGCAAGGCAGTGAAGTAGGTGCAGCAAGGCAGGAGGCAGAGCCATAGTGCTTCATACCCTTCTTTGGCTGCACCCTGCTGCCTGGCCTTGTACAAGACTCACGCGTGGTTGCGGGTGTACTCCACATACGACACAAGGTCGTCTGCCTGGCCTGACATGCCGCTGCGCTGGGTGTGTTGCTGCAGGCATTAGGAAGCCAGGCAAATGGAATCACAACAGCAGCAGCAGCAGCAGCTGGGGCAGCAAAGGTAGAGCAGGGACAACAAGGTGTTGGGCAGTGGTGACAGCAGCTGCAGCACCAAGAAGAACAAGGTGGTAGACATGGCACAGGGTATGTTACAGGGCCTGGTGCAGGGCATGGTGCAGGGCATGATTGACAGCACACATGAAGCACAGCCTGCACCACGTACAGCAGTATAGGCAGCCGGTATGCTGCCAGTAGTGCCTAGATCCTGACCCCATCAGGCCAGGCACTGAAGGCGCTAGGCAGCAGGCTGTGCAGCAGGGTGGGGCAGCTGCTCCTCTTGCCTGCTCTCTGCTGAAGATGGCAAACCGCATCAGGAAGTTGAGGTCGAGGCGCTTGGCAACCTGCAGCAACAGCAACAGCAGCCAGCAGAGGGGGGTGCACACACCAACACAACACAGGGAACCTCAGGCGGAGCAGCTTTGATGCTGTTAATCAGGTTTGAGAGGTTGTGACAACTGCTGGTTCCTCAGAGCTTGTTCCCTTTTCCTGGGGATAGACACCAGATGTGTGATGGATCAGGAAGTGGCATGATGTCGGAAACTGGCGGCTGTGAAGGCTTGCACGAGCGTGGATACCTGCCTTGGCCTACATGCTAGATCATGCCGACCTCACTTTCCCCTCAGTCTCCCTCGATTGGCAAGTGGTTTGGTGTACACAGTAAAGTGCCTGATTCCGGCCATTTCTTTGCCAAAACCGTCATAACTTCTCCACCACTGCTCCAAAGTGAATGAACTTTGTATCACTGAGTAGGGCTTGAAGCCTGCGGCTCAGCAGTAGCAAGCTCATGTCTGGGCTCCACAGGCTTGTCACAACACGGCCAAAACTCTGACATACCCCCAAAATAGGGTGTTTCACAACTAACTCTACCTAAATCTGGCCACTTGCAATACTCCCAACTTTGACTTAAACCCTACCCTGCATTTCAAGGCATGTATTCACCATGGGGTTGATCACCAAATGCAATAGGAATAGTTAAAGGAAGTTGTGGGTGGCACCTCATTTCCTCCTCAATTAAGCTCGGACAGTGAATGCTCTGGTGTAGGTGGCAGCAAGGAGGAGCGCACAAGCACCCGCACCACCCACCTGCAGCTGTGAGAACCCGGATTGGTAGGAGGACTGCGCACAGGGGCAGATTGTGTGGGTGAAAGGGCAGCAAAAGTCACCCATCAGGCTGTGCTAGGTGCCTGCCACCTAGTGAGGTCGAATGACCAATGGCGGCTACCCTGCTGCAGGTGGTGAGCTTCAATGAAGATGACCTTGGCACACTGACCTGCACGTCAATGAGGAAGCTGCTGATGAGGACAATCATGAAGGGGTCCTTGGGCCGCTGGGCAATGCCACACTGCACACAGCACCATGCAGCCACAGCAGGCTAGCATGACGTGAGCACCAGGAACAACCTAGGCAGGAAAAGGAGCAAGGTGCACAAGATCGAGATCAGCAGCAGCAGCACCTCAGCAGCAGTAGGTGCAGTCCCAGCAGCAGGGCCTGCCCCCACCAGGAATGCAACGTCAGGCAGCACACCCGCCAGCTGGCCACTACTCTCCCTCGCACACTGGCATTGAGCACCCTTCCTGCCCTGCCTGCCTGGCTGCCTGCCTCTTGCCCACCTTGAGCACAGTCTCAGCCAGCAGCACAGCCTCGGGGTCCAGGGTGTCGCGGTCAACCCACACTCGGCAGCAGCGGGCCAGGATCTCAACCTGCCACCAGGCCCAGCAGGCAGGCCCCAGCAGGCCAGGTGGCAGGCAGTGTGGTGGTGGACGCGATGTGGAGCTGCTGCGCTGCGAGTGCCTGCAGTGATGGTTGCCTCACTGCATGGTGTCAGTGCTGCCGGGACCCTGCCAGGTGTCAGCACCACATGAGTATGCTTTCCTCTTCATGGCTGTGCCATGCAGCTGACGCCAAGGCGGGCTGCACTACAGGCCACACAGCAGTGTCCGCCGCCCTCCCACCTGCCGACTGTCCGTGACCTCGTACACCTCCCAGGGCTTGTCAAGGCTCGTTTTGCCCCTGAGGCATCACACATGCAGCAGGCAGCCCATGACCATGACAGGCACAAAGGCCACGCCATCAGCAGCACAGCAAGGCCACCACAGCATTGCCACAGGGGTTGGAAGCCAGGTCTACACCTACCTCCTCAAACCCCAGCGCACCATATCGGTACGAGGTGCAGCTCGCATCATGCCCACACTGACCTGAAGCGCTGCAGCACTGTGCGGTGGAAGTAGCGCAAGCGCAGCCAGGAAGCCAGCGCACCCAGCAGGCCCACCGGGAAGAATGTTGCCCACATCACAGTTGTCAGCTGGGCCTTGTGCCGCAGCGTGGCGTGGTCATCACTCAGGTCCACACCTGGGAGTCGAACCCCCGACCTCAGGGACTTGGCAGGGCAAGGAGCTCGGGACCTCGCATGGTGACCTTGTGAGGCTACCCTGCAGCTTGTGTTTGAGGACGTGGCTGCTGCTGCGGCTGACATAGCTCTTTACCTTACCCAGCTTTACTCAGCTCTGCCCTGTACCTCTGCCCGTGGCCTTACCTAGTGCCTACCCAGACCTTTGACTAAGTACGTTGGACTCACCAATGCCAAAGGCCAGGAGCAGGAACAGCAGCGTGGTCCACCACACGGACAAGTAGGTGCCTGAGAGGAGCAGTCAGGGGCCAGGGCTCAAGGCTGTGGCACCCTGGCTGTGAAGGTCATCTTGGTCAGCAGGCGGGAGGGTGCCAGGCCAGGCTGCTGAGTGGTGATAGATGGGACGACCCACCTGTTCGGAAGTGGTTAACCCAGCCTGTCATCTGCGGCTGCCAGAACCACAGCAGCCACACCAGGTAGGAGGTAAGGGCCAGTTGTGCAGCGCTCTGCCACTTCAGGCTGTTGACGAACACAGCCACAAAGGCCATGGTCATGCGCAAGCTAAAGGTGCGCATCTCCACTCTGCAGGCGAGCAGGAGCAGCACAGCACAGTGCAGCAGCGTGACCCTCTCACTGGGCACCTCTTGTGCAACTGCTTCCAAACAAGGCTTGCTGAGAAGAGGGTAGGAAATGGCAGCATGTGTGTAGCAGCATGGAGGTTCTGTGTGGTCTGTTTCTTTGCTTGAGGTGGAGGAGGTTGTAGGCCACAGCGCCAGGGGTCTGGGCTGCTGCAGCGTGGTGCCCCCTCACCCGGTGTGCATGATGGCCAGGGGGTTCTTGGTGGTGAAGGACAGCTCCATCTCCCCCATGCAGAACAGGCTGGCCAGGACCAGGAACAGGATGAGGGCCAGCACGGCTATGCCAGCGTGGATGAGGTGGGGCATGGCCCAGCAGGCTGCAGGGCACACATGGAGGTACTGTGTCATGCCAGGGTCAGAGGAGGGAGAGTGGTGCATGACAGCAAAGCGGAGCCTTGTTTGCTGAAGCTCACCCGCTCCCAGCTCGGCGTTGATGCCCCTCTGCTCATCAGAAACGGCAAAGTACTGGCAGTCAAGAGCAATGAGGAAGAGTGACACACTCATGATATCCAGGACTTGATAGAATATCTGCAGCCACACAGCTTAAACCACAGGCTAAAGACAAGCTGGGTGGAGGGGTGACAACTAGGCAGGCTGTTCAACGGGCAGGGCTGGACAGGGTCAGGCCCCGACCTTGCCGAAGATGCGCAAGAATACAATGGGCCTGCAAGCGCACAAGTGCCGCATAGTCAGCAGTGAGGCAGGTGGGCAAGCTGCGTGTATGTGACAGCTGACCTGCACTGTGGGATGGGCAAGGGCACCATACTGTAGCAATGCTATGAAAAAATGCGATGAAAAAATGCTATGAAACAAGAGGTGGGGATGACCAGTGCCATAGGGGGTGGTGGTCGGCCCTGTGGTGCTGTGATACTCCCTCACCAGACATACTCAAAGCGGTTGTTCTGGAAGCTTGTTCCCACCCACAGGGACACCACCACAGACATGAGCAGGCCAAACACCAGCAGGTAGAAGCAGGCCAGGTAGAAGGTGGTGCCCTGCCATGCAGCAGCACCAGCAGCAGCAGCAGCAGCAGGAGGCTGGGGTCCTGGCAGCAGCAGTACTGAGTACTGTACTCCTGGCAGCAGCCGTACAGCAGCAGCAGTACTGTGTCGTCTACGTGGGCTCCTGCCACTCTGCATCTGCTTTGGCGCTGAGTTGCCTCCGATACATCCGATGTATGTATACCTCCGATGCCTGCTTCCTGGAGGTGTGGGAGTGATGTGGCGGAGTGACATACTGGTATGAGCAGGTATGAGCTGGTAGCTGGTATGAGCCTAGTGGCGCAATGCCTCAGAAGACGCGGAAGAGCACCACCAAGCTAGAGTTTCTCACCCGTGCAGAGATAAAGTCATTGAGGGATATGAAGCACAGGATCTGCCACCACCTGCAGCCGCAGTCCCGCATGCTACATACTATTTGGCGTCGATGGGGTCAGGCTGGCAAGGCATGGCAAGAACAGGAGCAAGGCATGGCAGAGCAGGAGCAAGCATCGGACAGCACGAGTTGGAAACATGGCCTGTTGAAGTTGACCTAACTTCATGCACAGAGCAAGATGTATGAATTCATGAATGAGTAGGAGGGCCCGCCTGCCTGCCTGCCTGCATACCGCCGACTGCCCTCAATTCATGAGCAGCTGTGTGCAACCTCTAAGGGCACCCTGGCAGCCTTTGTGGCAACACCAATTTAGGCCCCAACCTATCACAGCTGTGGCAGCATGTGATGCTCACAGGGCTGGCCGTGGGATGTTGAACCATGCAGGGTTCACCACCAGCATCCACAGCTGCAGCCAGTCGGCTAGGAGGCGGAAGGCCATGAACACCACGCTTGGCTTGTCCTTCTCCTTGCACACTGCAGCAGCGGTGGCAGGGCTGGTGCGGTTTCCGTAGGCTGGTGGCAACGCTACCCTACCTCGCTGTGACTGCGTTGCTGGTGGTGTGCAAGCCGCAAACAGCCATGCAGCTGCAGTGATGCTGATGGCATAGCATGGCTTGCTTGCTCACCTGTGTACATGACCCCCATGACCCCGTTTCCGAACACCTTGTCCCCTTCATAGTCATCCTCTGCTTCCACAAAGGGCACCAAGGGAGTTCCCCAAGCATCACCAGCCAAAATGATTACCACGTAGCAGCAGCAAGGAAGTAGCCAGTTGAATCAGTTACCGGAACCGTTAACAGGAACCGGTTCGAATTGTCCTGGTTGAGGCATACGTGCTGAGGCCCTCCTAGGTAAGTGCCATACGTTCCGTTACGATTAGCTGCCTCGCACCTTGTCCGGGCGAGATGCTCTTGCTGTGCACACCAGGCAGAGACGCGAGTGAGGCATGTAAGTCCGGGACACTGTCGGGATGCTGTCAAGCGAGTGTCGCCCACCCTGCGAGGCTGCTTGATCGGCTTCCGCCGTAGCTCGAGGAGTAGTGGCTGCTACCGGTGCTGCTCTTTGGCATGGTGCCAACAAGACTAGCCGCTCACCGATGTTACGCACCGCGATGTTACGCAATACTGCGCGATGCTACCATATCACCAGGGGCATCTGCGAGTCTACCCCGAGTCGCTCACCGAATCGCGATGTTACGCGATGTCACGTGATGATACCATAGCACTATTGAGCGTCCGGATTCGTGTAACGTTATATGTTGATGTTGATGTTATATGTAGATTGTTATGTTATTACGCATATGTACATTGCCGGTCGTGTTGCATTCCCCCGCCAATCCGTGCCAGGCCTGCGCATCGCACCACGCGCTAGTGGAGGGGATCTGAGGCTATCGCGGTAGCTCACGCGCGCTACAACTCGCGTTTTCCCCTGAAGCCTCCCAGATCACTACGCCCGCCATGCCCGCGGACTGTGAACATGGTCGCTCGCTGCAGCCTGGGGCTCAGCTGAGTGCGGCCGTACGTGGGTCGCAGCTCGGCGCGCAAGATTCCCTGGGTTGGGTCGGGACCCCTCATGGCCCGGGCCCTTCCTGACCATGAAACTCTTTCAGTCAGGTCCCACAAGCAGGCTTGTGAATCTTCAGATTTTCATTTTCACAATGAATTTTCATTTCACAATTTCACAATGACTTTTCATTTTCACAATGAATTTTTTAGATTTTCATGAAAAACTGAAAGAGTTTCATCGTCAGTGAAATTGAGCGGATGCCGCTGGTTGTCAGCCTATCATTTTAAACGCGGTACACAACAGCGCTAGCGCGAGGGCCGGCGGTTATGTCGGATAACCGGGTGGCTCGCATCTCGGATCGGGCTGCCGCAGCTCGCTCGCAACATGCCTAAGCGTTGCAATGGCCCTCCTCTTCCACCACATCAAAGCATATACTATGAGCTGCAGGCAGCATGACTGACGACATTACTCCTTCGACGACATTATTGAGACTCTCAGTCCGAGAGGGCTGATGAATGATGAGAGCTTTCTTAGGCTTTCCTATGCTATCCTCTACTATCCTCTGCTATCCTATGCTTTCCTATCCTTCCTATTCTTACTACGCTGACTGCGTCGGCCCATCGCTAAAAATGGCCGCAAATCTGCATCATTTGTGCCGCTGATGAACGCTGGTGGTAGCTTGGAAGAACCTGAACAATCTCCGTCGCAGCCTGATGAGCGCGAAATAATGGAGTAAATCAGACATGAGCATGGTAGGTATGTCTATCTATGGGTGTCAATCCTAAGGATAACGCTATCGGGCAAGGTAGAGATGCTCGTGGCACACCGCTTGCATCTATGAAGGAGGTCAGCACGGCGTTTGATGCACTTCCTGCCTAGAAATAAGACTTCTACGCACCATGATTCCAGGAGCTTCCCAACCTGCGCAGGGAAGATGAAGTACACTGCAATAGCTTCTAATGGGAGCCTAAACCAGACGGATACGTAGCAGCAACAAGCAGCAAATCGATCTCAAAAAACGCACTGCAAATTTGCATGACGGCACCCCTTCCCGGTACGTAAGGCGCGCCCGAAAAAATCTTTAAGATATGACCCAATATGATCAAGCCAGAGAATATGATGAAATATGATCAAGCCAAAACCGAACCGAAGTCAATTGCGTATCAACAACAAGCTATGAGCCCTGTTCCCAAGTTTCTAGAATCCCATTTGCTCTCAATCGCTGCACTTTTCGGCAGTGTGCAAAAGTGGCTGGCGCGATGCGCAGTCTGACCTCACACGGTTCTCCTGCACACCTGTAGCTGCTTGGGGAGCGTCTCAGCAGCGCAAATGGACAACCCGTGGCGACCCAACCGTCGGACCCAACCGCCGAGCATTTCAAATTTGCTGACCCCTTTTGCTAAAGTAACCTCATCATCGCATGCTACAAGGCTTGTAAAGGTTGCTCCGGCCGCTGCAGCTGAGGAGCTTGACAACTTTGAGACAGGAGCATGGACGCGTGTAGCCAATATCAGTTTGCGCATGACCAAGGTTACAAAGATCGATTACAAAACGATACAGAGAACCTCATTGCCGTGGTTTCAACCTTGATGGTTAACTTTGCGGAGAGTAGAGAAGTGTTGCGGCGGTCTAGCTACAACTGAGAGCGATACTGGTATGGAGGGCGTCAAACCCTCTGTACACTCGGGGTTCCCAGGTGGGCTAGTGTGGTAGTCGGCCACATTGTCCTCTTGACTACAGACCCGGTCATATCACATCTTTAAGCCATCATATTCAGTCATATGTGGGAGCGCAACTCGACTAGACGAGACGTCTCGACTCGAAATTTTGAATAGCCTTTTGAATAGCGCCCCTGCTTAAGGTACCTGTGTGGACGTTGTGGCGCCACTCAGCGAATGATATGCTGGCCTGGCTGGGGTGGCGGTTAAAGTTGGTTTGCATAGACATGCCCGGACATGCCCAGCAGCGTCTGAATCGCAAAATGGAGCCCGAGGCCCCTCTCCCGCCTCAGCCCCCCGAACTCATCGCGCGATACAACAAGAAAGTCCTGACGCTCGAGGAAATTGTCCAGGCGCACGGCAACAGCGTGCATGCGCAAAAGTACAGCATCGAGGTTGTTGGGGGCAAGATCAAGGCGGTCTGCAATGACTGCAAAGTGGCCCTCTCCTGTGGCAACCTGAGTGACGCAAAGAGGTCATGCCAGCCGCTTACGTGCTAGACGGCGTGAACTTTGCCCCGCCCAAGGACAGTCTCAACGCATCTCCCCAGCCCCCCTTTGGGCTGCTGTCACCACAGGAGAAGGAGGACGCCATCACCACGGTGGCACGCCTCAGCAAGCATTTGCGACCAGACCTCACTGACAGCCAGGTCAAACAAGCCGTGCAGCGGGAGGTAGATGTGCTGCAGCTTGGTGGTTGGGGGGACAGTGAGCTGGAGAGGTTCGCAGCTCTGCTTGCCCCCAAGCCACCAGATGCAGCTGGCAGGGTGGCCGTGGAGCCAATCAGCATGCGGCGAGCCTTTTGGGGCAAGGCAGGCCCCCGCGGCTTCCCCCATCTGGCTGTTGCAGCCAGCAGGCTCTTGGGTGTGCATGCCACCTCGGCTGCATCAGAGCGCAATTGGTCAGCATGGGGCAGGTTATTCACATCCGCCCGCACCAGGCTTACCCTAGAGCGCGCCAAGATGCTCATCTACATCAAGGCCAACGCTGGGTTGGGTGCTCGCCACAACACTGAGGCTCAGCTCCTCGCGCGCATGGGCGAGTAGGCAGCCACCACCACCTCCTAGTACAATCACTGCAGGCCACCATCACTTCCCCAACTCGTAGTGTGTAGTAATCCTGACACTCAGCTTTTTGCATGCAAGAACGTGCATGCAACGTTTTAGAGACTTCATGGTTCGCAATGACTTCATGGTTCGCATGATTTAGTTCTTTACGACGTCGTCACGATGTAAGTACACTGTATTACCACTACAGGACTCCGAGGCTGTCGATGAGTACGTATACACTCGCTCTACGTGGACACAATAGCCGCACAACTCAGCATGCTTGGTGGCACTTATGCCTCAGCCAAGCATGCATTCCGACCTTACAAACACAACTGTTACATAGTGCCTTGCACGCAGGCAGGCAGATAGATGCACCTAGCCTGCCTGCAGCTAGTTGAGTGGGCGGAGTGAAATCATCCCATGGCAGAATTCAAAAAAACCCGTCTAGTCGAGTCAAATCGAGTCGAGATCTCGACTAGATTTGACTCGTCGAGATCTCGTCGAGATCTCGACTAGATTGCGCTCCCTAGTCATATGACCAATTCCTCAGCAAGTCATATGATCGGTCGCGCCCTACCGGTACGCCGACCGACCGACTAGTGGCCGCTCTACCTCGCTCGTTGCTGCGGCGTTATTGTATGCACGTGCACTACCGTTAGGGTGCAAGGAGTCACTGGTGCCAGGATACCGCGGAGGGGGACAAAGTTGACTTTAGCCCGTCCCTCGCAGGCCAAGCTGCGGATCACCACGCCGCAGCGGGGCGTCGTAGTTTGGCCTCTTGCAGTGCAATATACGCGACAAAAAGTGACGATACATTTTTTCGAGCCATTTTATCAAACCTTGTGGGACCTGACTGTTTTTCAATTTTTTTAGGATTCCACTTTTCCAGCGCGCTACAGCCACAGCGGAAGAAGCGCAAGCCAGAAAACGCCACAGATGGCGGATCCACGGACAGCATGGACGGCTTGCATCTTTTACAATGGCTTGCATGTCTGACCTTTGGCAAACCAAGTATTTCTGCATTTCAAACAGTGCAGGCCTACAAAGAAGCCGCGTTTAGAAGGATAGGCTGAGAACCAGCGGCATCCGCTCAATTACGGGGGGCCACCACCGGGCTCCACATCAGGCCCCGCACTGGCTGGTCATGCTGCTGGCTCCAGGCTGGGCGCAGCAAGCGCTGTTCCACCTGCCTTGCTGGGGGCTTCCAGTCTGCAGGCCTGGTGGCCCTGCGCTTGCTCAGCCGGCTCTCACAGGGCTGCTGGCCATTCACTGCTGAGCTGACCCGGCTGGTGCGGTGCTCATCCACAAGCACCATCCTGCCACGCCGCTGGTCTGTGCCCCTGGGCCTACACACCACCTTGCAGCACGCCCGCAACACCGCATCTGCACCCCGGCTACCGCAGTGCCAATGGTAGCTGCACCAAAGAACACCACCAGCTGCTTGGCACGCCCATGGCGCTTCATGGCCACCTCAGCCATCTCCTCCTCCAACTTCAGTCATGCACACAAGACACACACGGTGGCTGACATGGTGGCACCATGGCTTCATGCCCAAGGCTCCATGCACCAAGGCTTCATGCCCAACCCACCACCTCTCAGTACATAACCCCTCCCACCCATCCACCCACCCACCCTCACCTTCATGAAGAACTGCTCCAGCGCCCGGTCCTGGGCTCCGTACAGTCTCAGCCACTGCCGTGCCCACTTGGGTCCAGGTACACCTCCCACACCGCGTCCCAGGTTGGCCACGAAAAGAGGTGCCAGCTGAGCTTGCTGCTGCCAGGTGCTGGAGGTGGGGCTTGATCGGTGCTGTTGCTGGGCTGCTGTTGCTGCTGGAAGGGCCTGCTGCTGAGGGTGGGGCAGGAGGAGGGGGGAGGGGGCGTGTGTATTCGTCCGTCTCCGTGTATTCGTCCGTCTCCGTGTATTGTCCGTCTCCACCGTCCTCTCGAACTCAACCCCTTGCTTAGCCAGCTTCCCCGTGCTGAACCACCTGTCCCAATGCTGGCTTTGGGCCGGCTCTGTGGTGAGGGCGTCCTCCGTCTCCCTTGTCAGCCCAAGCTGCGTGCTCGGCTCATACCAGCTACCAGCTCATACCACTCATACCAGCGTGTCACTCCGCCACATCACTCTCGCACCTCCAAAGGGCACCTCCACAGGGTCAAAGGGCACCTGGTGTTGACTGCTCCTGCATCCCTGTTGAACAGCAGTAGAGGCAGCTGTGAAGAAGTATGGGACACGCATCTTCACGCAGCACTGTCCCCTGGAACTTAGCCGGGGCTGTGTTATTTGACCACTGATTGACAGGCAACATCAATGAGCTGGGTGAAGTGAAGACCAGCAGCAGATGCAGCCTAAGGCATGGCCATGTATGTCTCATGTTTGAGCCTTCACCAGCCTTCACCAGTGCACGGTTGTGATGCGAACTCCAGGCTGTAGCCCTGTCACAGGGATTTAGGCGGAAGGCGCACATGCCATGTATACTCCATACCGTGTTTGATTTCAGCTAAGATGTATCATACATTGGTTCAAAGGACAAGCATATCCAACACAGCAACCCTCGCCGAAGCCCTGGGACATGGCTTAAAAGTCAGGCTAACTGCCCAACTGCTGGCGGCTTGTGACCCGGCATCGGCGACGGCATGAGCCTGGGGACGGGAGGTTGGGAGCAAGTCTCACGATGGCAGGGCAGGATGAGAGCAAACAGAAAAAGAAAGGCAAGGGCCTACCGGAGCATATTGAGCTGCAGCGGACGCACATGGTGTGCGGCGCTGAGATGAATAGCTATGTGAGCTCAACCACCTCGCCAGCATCAGGAGCACCAGCTTCAGCAGGAGCCTCCGCAGCTGGGTACCCAGCACAGCTTTCCGATGGCATCTAGGATCCTCACCCACCTAATTGCAGACCAACACCTTCACCTCAGCCAATGTGTTCATGCCAATGGGAGTGGACAATGCCTGGGACCTGGGCCAGTGGAAGGAGGGCTTCAGGATCAAGGTGTGTTGCACTGTGCACCAGGCATACTTCCAAACCTGGCATTGTCACCCTGTCAGCGGGCGCAGACGGTCAGCCCTGCAGCTTGGCGTCCACAACACACACGCTCTTTGTGCCAGTGATGGGGCGCAGCCCCTGTTGGCACCAGCCAGCCAGTCCGCCCTCTGCCACTGTGCAAGGGGGTCCACGCTTGCTAGCCCGCTGCTCACCTGCCCTCCGCCCTGCAGGTCAACAAGCTGACATCAGAGATGATGGAGGTGGACATAACAGGGGTTGACCCAGCTGTGGTCAACGCACTGCGCCGCATCCTCATAGCAGAGGTGCCAACTATGGCCATAGAGCATGTCTTCGTGGCCAACAATACTTCAATCATCCAGGTGCAAGTGATGGGCTTGCACACAACTGCAGACCTTGCTGGCATGAGCAGGGCACCGCTCAAACAGCTGACATGCATCCTTGCAAAACATATGCATGCATGCACTTCCATCCGAGCCATACGTGCATGAGCGTCTTTGGGCTGCAGGATGAGGTTCTTGCGCACAGGCTGGGCATGGTGCCACTGCTAGTTGACCCTGCCATGTTTGAATACAAAACAGCTGAGGAAGCTGCCAGCGAAAAGAACATGCTGGTGTTCAAGCTGGACATCACCTGCAAAAAGCAGGGTGACAGGCTGCTGAACGACAAAGGTGTGCATAGGCCACAGCAAGCTCTGGGGCAGGGCGAACAGCATGAAGGCAGCACACGGCATGCAAATGGGATTAAGAAGCATGTGCAGAAAAGGTGATCACCACGCTCACTCTCATACTCATGCTTGCATTCATAGTTGTATTCATTTGTTGGGAGGTAGGCTGTGCTGCTACACATAAGGTGGCAGAAGGTTTGTGCCAGGTGTGCACAGCATGTGTATGGCAGGGGCGCATCCACCTCCTTTACACCTTCACGTCACCCTGCAGCCCATGGGTGCCCTATGACCTGCACGCACCCATCCCCTGCCCACCTTCTGCCCAGCTTTCCAGACCCAGCTCCTTTGCCCCCGCCCCCTGCCCTGCCCTGGCTTGCCCTGCGCTTCAGTGTTTTCCAGCAGCTTGCAATGGCTGCCCATGGGCAGTGAGATGCCCGACGAGACGGGTTGCCGGTTCGCCCAGGGTCAGGCGCATCGCTTCCCTCCTGGCGGGGCAGTGCCGCAGCCATCCCCAGTGCATGACAACATCCTGCTGGCCAAGCTGCGCGCTGGCCAGGTCAGGGTTCAGGCAGGGCCAGGGCCAGGGCCGGGGGTAGGAGCAGGGTCAGGGGCAGCAATAGGGGCTGTTGCAGAGCATGACTTGAATAGGGCTTGTAAGCAGGTTGTGTGAGATAGCCTGGCTGTGGGGAAAGGTGGTCAACAGGCAGCTGCAGCAGCTTGTACCTTTGCTGCGCTGTTGATGTGCTTACACAATTCCATTCCTTCCATTGCCTGGCTGCCGCTACCACATCTTTACCTGCGCTGCTGCTGTGCTCCCTGCTGCTGGCCCAGACCATTCAGCTGGAAGCCCACTGTGTGAAGGGGATGGGGAAGGTGCATGCCAAATGGTCGCCCGTCTGCACAGCCTGGTACAAGTTGCTGCCAGAGCTGGTGCTGCTCAAGGCAAGGCAACCCTGGTAGCTGAGGGACAGACCTGGCTGTAGCCGACAACCTCTTACAACCATCACCAACACAACCAACACAACCAACACAACCAACACAACCAGGGACACACCATTACAGTAGTGGCGTGCCATGGCAAATCATGCCAAATGGTGGCTTTGCTATCAATGCAAAGCGTTGCAGTGGATGCGCCACGGCATGCACTGGTGCCAGCAGGGGAGAGCTGTGCCACTACCCCAAACCTGCACTCAGCCCGGTCTTCTTGTCCAGCTGTAGGCTCTCAGCTCACTGTTGCGCCGCGCTGTCTCTACAATGCCATCCACCTTCACTGCCTGACTCTCAACTGGCACAGCCCAGCGCCCATACTCGGCTCAAAGCACATGCACCGTGCAAAAGGCCATGTTGTGTCAGCCAGCAATGCTGGCACGACGCTGGCTACCAGACTGGGATGCCAGCCACACTCCTTGTGCACTCAGTCGGTTAACAGTTGTCAATGCGGCACGCTGCTTCCCCTGCCATGGTCATGCCAGTCAGCTTGCCACAGATTGACTCCTTGGCCCACTGTGTCGATTGCCTGGTTGAATCCATATGGCTTGACCCTGGTGGCAGCTCACAAGATTGAGCTACCCATTCACATATCGACTTATGTACATCCTCACAGCGTTCACCTTCTCAGTGGCTCTGCCTTGGGTGTTGACCCCCATGCCCTCATCCCGGCATCTGTGCACCTTCGTACATCACACTGCCTCTGTAGGTCGTTAGTCCCTGTGACCTCATCCCTGCAGTGTCATCCTTAGATCCCTTCTGATGCAATAACCTTAGACGCCTGCTTCCCGGTCTGTATCGGTGCAGGAGCCAAACTCTGAGGCCGCGGCTTTGCTGCTGGCCGCCGCCCCGGGCTTAATCACCCAGGACGCGTCTGGAAAAATCGAAGTGGGTAATGCTCGTGAACACGAGCAGCACTTGGAGAAGGTGCGCGTGCTTCTGGACACGCCCTGCGTCGCGGAGTGCATACAGCTGCGCAAGCGCAAAGACTACTTCATCTTCACCATCGAGAGCAGCGGGGTGCTACCGCCCGAGGTGCTCTTGGAGCAGGCCATCGCCATCTTACATGACAAGGCCTCGCGCTTGGCCCAGCGCTTGTAGGCGGACATGGAGAGTTTGGGCGGACGGCGGGCAGCTACGCGGCCCTGGCGTAACAATGAGCGACATCAAGGCTGCGGCGGGCCTTGGCCATGATGCTGGTCCTACCTCCTTGCTCGCTCACGCCAGCATGCTGCCTTTGAGTTGGGTGCGCTGAGGGAGTGTAGCGCGGGCGGCAGTACGGCGTGGATGATAGGCTGCGATCACCATCGGCACCGGCTAACTTGTGATGACTGCGCTTGGGCTTGGGCGTGGGGGAGGGGGCGAGGGTAAGGGCTAGGAGGGGTTGGGCAGGCTCAACGGGTGGGCTCCTGCAATGATGGGTGGAGGGGGGGCGGGCATGGTGGGTTGTTGCATGCCGTGGCCCTGAACCACATGATGTAACTTTGAAGCTGTCAAACTGAACGAGGCCTGGGCTGTCTGATGTGCGGTTTGTTTCAAGAGATGCTCCAATGAGTCAAGAACAAACATTTCATGTCGCTTTTTCTCTAGGTGCAGCGGGTGCAACACAGTGGAAAACACAGGAGATTCGACGAGTGTATTCGACGAGAAGCGAATGTTTCAATCACCCATCTAGGCGCCCTGCACGCCCGGCAGGCATCGCGTTGGGTGCTGGCCGGACATTCCATTTGTGCACAATCAGCTCACTACGTCAGTTAATGGGGGTCACAAGGATGCGGCTCACCGTCTCAAGGAGACCTGTCTCGCCGCTGTGATTTGTTCGCGGGCACATGTGGCAGTACGCGAGCAAAGAATCGCTTGCGCTGATGGTCAGATGACGCGCATTGATTTGCAGCTACCAGTGTGACAAACGCTATCGAAAACGATGCAGTATTGAGAGAGTACTTGCATGAAGATTACCAACCCCATGTTGGGCCCCAACTTGGGGGCGCCCGATCACTACAAAGCGGTGTTTTTGTCTATGTGGAGTTCCGATGCACATGGCATACACATAACATACACATGGCATAGCCAAGGGCATGTACGCCTACCACCTACACTATTGCCTGACCCAGAGGGCTATGATATAGAGTGGGCATGACAAACATGCACTGGTTGTAAGCTGAAAACAGCTCAAAGGGGGGCACATACTACTGTGCCGCAGCAGAAGGCTGCTGATGCTGCTGCTGCTGGGCCTTGTGTGGCTGGTCTTGCACCCGCTTGTACTCAGGATACTTGTGCTCAGGGTACTCCTTGCCCTTGGCTGCCGGCTTTCCTTGCTCTGGCCAGTAGCACAGCTCCAGTGGCCGCCACCTGCTCTCCCCAATGCGCTACATGTTCAGCGCTGCATTGTAGTCCCTGTCTACCCACCTGCCTGGCTGTGGTGCTGGTTTTGCCTTGGCAGCCTTGCTTTTGCCCATGGTGAGCTGGGTGGGCTCAGCTGCCGGCTCAGCCTTAGTGCGCTTGCTGCGGTTGACTGGCTGGGGAGTGCTGGGCCCTGGCTCTAAGGCTGCTGGCTGTGTGGCTGCCTGGCTGCTGCTTGGGGCCTGTGAGGGCTTGCGTCAGCATACATCAGGGTGGGCACCACCAGGACTTCATCCCACCTTACATCCCACCTACACCCTAGGCCAGCAGCATGCAGCCGGCAATGTAGCATTGGCATTAGTACAGTGAAGCAAGCCTGCTGCCTAATTAGCAGCTACATCTATGATGGCCTTTACTACACCCTTCCTTTACCAAAATCCTTACTCAGCACCCAAGCTCATCATCATTGCTCGGGTGCCGTTGTTTTGGTCCCGGTTCTCACGGGCTCTGTACGCTCTCTCTATCCCGCAGCCCAATTGTAGGTACGTACGTCTACCTATCCCGCGGCCCCGCCCCACCCAACGCCTGCCCCGCTGGCAGGCAGCCCTCAAGGCCATTTGATGGTATGGCCCCGCACGCCGTGCCGCGCCCGCTCCTTCATCTTGACCCTGCCATCGCACCGTTCCAGGAGCTCCAAGCTCCAAACAAGCCCGTTCCTCAAGCTCGTCCCCGCCAGGCCAAGCTCCAAGCTACGCAGATGATGCTTTGGAGGAGCCTCAACACGCTGCTCGTCAGCCGTCAAGGCATTACCTCACCTACCCCTCACCACCTGCTGCACCACCCTCCTCCTCCAGCTCCTCCTCCTCCTCTTCCAGCTCCTCCTCCTCCTCCTCCTCCTCCTCTTCCTCCTCCTCTTCACCGGTGAAGTCGGGGCCAGGCCACCACAGGCGGGGAACGTTCTGCCGGCCACTAGACGACTGGTAGCTGGGCAAAGGGCCCCAGCCCCTGCATCACCACCACCACCACCACCACCACTAACAACAACAATAACGCCCGTGGCATGCACTGCACAAGGCAACTGGATGTCCCAGGCAGAATAAGTCAGGCTGAAACAATACATTACGTCACACCCACCCACTCACCCACCCACCCATACGACAAATCTCTTCATTTCTCATACTTCGTTTTTCATATTTCACATTTCATGTTCATTTTCTTGTGGGCAACAGCTCCCAGCAGTGGGAATGGGAGGGCAGGCCACAACATCCTGGTCGTGCAAGGTCAGCTGTGGCTAGACAGAGGTACTGCCAGCTGGCAAAGGTGCTGGGTGGTGGTTCAAGCATTTGGGGCACACCCACTGCATCTCGTGGCATATCATCAGCATCACAGTTACATGGCATCTGTGCCATTATAAGTAACAGCGAGACATACATATGCATACCCATGCACGCATGCGCATGAAGCGAGCTCAACATGTCGAGTCTAGGACTGTGTCATGTCAGCAGAGGGGTGTCATATGATGATGATGATGTTGATGATGATGCTAATGTTGACAAAAGCATGTGACAGGGTCCTGTGAGCACCAGGCAGCTGCTCCTGTGCCCCCTTACCTGTAGGTGCTGCCACCTGCGGCATTGCTAGCGGCGGCAGCGAGAGCAGCAGCGGCGCCGTACCTGCTGCCATACCCTGCACACCATACCCCAGTGGCAAGCCAGGCCAAGGGTGAGTGGGTGAGCAACGTGATGCATGAGGTGTGGCTAAACGCTATGTCGCACCCTTCATCACACCCCCCCAGCGCTGGGGGTGGGGTGGGGTGGGGTGGGGTGGGGTGGGGTGGGGTGGGGTGGGGTGGGGTGGGGTGGGGTGGGGTGGGGTGGGGTGGGGTGGGGTGGGGTGGGGTGGGGTGGGGTGGGGTGGGGTGGGGTGGGGTGGGGTGGGGTGGGGTGGGGTGGGGTGGGGTGGGGTGGGGTGGGGTGGGGTGGGGTGGGGTGGGGTGGGGTGGGGTGGGGTGGGGTGGGGTGGGGTGGGGTGGGGTGGGGTGGGGTGGGGTGGGGTGGGGTGGGGTGGGGTGGGGTGGGGTGGGGTGGGGTGGGGTGGGGTGGGGTGGGGTGGGGTGGGGACCCTGCAACTTGCCTGCTCCGTAGCTTGCAGCAATGGTGGCTGCGGTGACGGCATTGATGCCGGTAGCAGCCATGATGACGGCCTGCTGCTGCTCCTGTAGCTGCTGCTGGAACTGCTCGTGTTGCAGCTGCTGCTGGTCAAAGGGCTGCTGAGCAGAGGGGAAGCCGTACATGAGGGACCAAGGAGAGACCCCCTCAGCTGTGGGCGATGAGGTGGCACTGGGCCCGCCCTCCCCCCTGGCATCCAGCCCAGCATCACTGCCTGACCCCGTAGCACTCGGCGCGTGGGCATGGTTGCCAAGTTGGTTTAGGTGGTTGCGGTGGCTCTGGGTGCGGTTGGAGGAGAAGGATGGCTGGCGCAGATCACCCAGCAGTGGCATCGCCTCCTCCTCCTCCTCCTCCACCTCCTCCTCTGCCTGCCCCCCACCCTCCACCCAGCCTTGTGCTGTGCTGGGTGTGGGTCTGCACAGGGCAGCAGGCACGGCAGGTGTAGGTTGTGATGCGGTGGAGGCTGCCATTGCTGCTCGCTCCTCGACTGCCTAAATGTCCTCTTCTAAGGTGCCAGGCCCTGCGCCCTGGTCAGGACTGGCTCCCCTGACCCCTGGACGCCGCAGCCGCTGCCGCTGGTCCTGCCCCTGCACCCGGCCTAGCCCCGCCACAGGCCCCCTGCCACTGTGGGGCCTTTGAAGGACCAACGGCCCCCCGGATAACCACGGCCCCACAGCCACACGCCCTGGCTGACAGCTGGCTCAATCAAATGGATAAGATGGACGTTAACGAGATAGATGAGAGGCATGACAGGCGTCCCTGGCTGAAGTTGTCGTGATGGATGAGAGGCCTTGTCACCTCAGGGTTTGCGGGGCGGGGCCAGCCGGGGCCTGGGCTAGCGGTGGGGAGGGCGGGTGGATGACCACGATGTCCGACACACCTGAAGCGCCGGGGCCACGGCAGCAAGCAAACCCCTTCACCTTCCAGGCTGGCAATGTGGGGGCAGCTGGGCAGCTCACCCTCAGCTGCTGGCATGGCAGTGGAATGACAGTGCCTCAGCTGATGCAGTCATCAACTTGGGAGAGGTGGTGATAGTGTTAGTTGCTGAACTGTCCGCCCGGAAAGGGTTTAAATGATGGAGTCATCAGCTTGGGAAGTGCTAGAAATGTTAGTGATAATGTTAGTCACTGAACTGCAAGCCTGGAATGCTTTGGATCATCGAAGTTGGCAGGGGATGATGGTCTGCTGTCGTTGTAAACGTCAGCCTGGGCGACTTTAGTGGTTAGGGTGGGATGGGGAGGAGGGACGAGGCAGGTGGGAGGAGCGGTTGCACGTGTTGCAGTTGGTGGCATGCGTCCACACTAGCACCTGCTGTAGCCATGAGCTCTTGGGCTGCTGCTCAGCTGTGGCGTCAAAGGCGGGCTGTGCAGGCTCTAGGATCAGGCTTGTAGTGCCTAGGCGCCTGAGTGCCGTGCTGTAAAGGAAGATGAGAGATGTGTGACATGGGTCGGGTCGGGTCGGGTCGGGTCGGGTCGGGTCGGGTCGGGTCGGGTCGGGTCGGGTCGGGTCGGGTCGTGCGCTTACTGTCATACGTCAAAGCGCTGGGGTCCAGCTGCAGGGGGCGGCCATCCGCCAGCAGCACTGACGAGCCCGGATGGGCCAGCGACTCCATGACGCCGCGTATGGCGCGCATCACCCCTGCAGCCACCACAAGCCACCCCCCAGCAGGCCACTGGCAGTGAGACCAGACCCTGGCACTGTGTCCCCTGCAGCACCTGTGCAACTGACTGTGCAGCCACAGCCACAACCTCCATCCCGTATCCCCTGTCACCTGTCACCATCCATTTCCTGAGTGCTGCTCATCGCTGCAGTCACACCTACGTTTGCTGAGCATTGCCAGCCGTGACCTGCGTCCCCTGTCCGCTGTTACCATCCACTGCATCTACAGTCTGCCAAGCATGGCCAGTGAGGCGTGTAGTGCCAAATACTTGCCAACCATGACCCTGAGCACCCACGTAACCACCAGCTGCTCCTGCCAACCAGCCCCTCTGTCTAGCCATGGGCACCCAGGCCCAGCCTCCCTGCTGCCCTGCTGCCCCTCCTTTACAGCCTGCTGCCCCTCCACCGCCACACCTTCTCAGCCTCGCTCTCACCAACAGCAGACCCCGCGCGTGCCAGCTGCTGCTCAGCCTAGGCCTAGGCCTACACTGCCTTCCCTCCACCTCCAACCCCCCATGTGACCCCCCATGTGACAATGGCAGTGCGATGAGGAGCGCTGAGAGAGACCAGAACATCATCAGGGACCAGGACATTGAGACGGATCCTAGGTGGGTGGGAGAGGAGGGTGGGGAGCGAGTGAGTTGCCCCGGCAGTGGGGTACGCCCTGGTGCATGGCATGGCGCACATGAGGTCAAGGGCACGGGGGTGGTGGGCAGGCATGGTGGTGGACTGGCCCTGGCCCCGGCCCCGTTCTCCTGCAGCAGCGCCACCTCAGCAGGCAGGGCGCCCCAACCCACCTGGCACCGTGAGCTGCTCTGCCGGCAAGCTGACCTGCACCGCCTGCGCTAGCGTGAACACCACCTCGGTGCCCTCAGGGAAGCGCTGCTGCCAGACGTCCGGATGCAAGCGGCTGGCCCCCTCCCCTACCCCTCCCCCTCCTCCTCTTCCCCTAGCTCCAGCGCCCACCCCCTCCCTCCCACTAACAACCTCTGCGGAGCCAGGGATGGGGTGGGTGGCAGGGTCGGGTGCCGTGCTGCCACTGCTGCCACTGCCACCTTGGTCGTGATGAGCCCTGGTAGCGTGTCCGCTGCTGCTGCTGACTGCCCCCCATCCTTCTGCCACCCTGTCTCCAGGGAGGGCAGCAGAGGGGGGTAGCGGCTCTGCGGGTGGGGCGGCAGGGGGGGCCAGCTCTGCCTGCCCCTGCAGCAGCCCATCCAGCACCTGCAGCAGCATGCGGCCCTCCACCAGGCCCTCCAGCACGTCCCTGCAGCCGGCAGCCAGCACACACACTCAATGCCTGCCGCTAGGAGGTGACACCGGGGGGCATGGGGTATGGGGGGAGGGAGGGGGGCCTGGATTGAGGGGGGAGGAAGGGGGCGCCTGGCTCGACACTACCTGTCACAACACTCCATTTCTACAAGACACCAACAGCTGCAGTGAGCCAACTGCATGGCCTTACCAGCACCCTCCTCCCGCCCTGCTTTCCTCTGCCCCTGCCCCAGGCCCTGCCCCAGCCCCTACCCCAGCCCCTGCCCCTGCCCCAGCCCCTGACCCTGCCCCTACCCCAGCCCCTGCCCCTGCCTCTGCCCCTGCCCCTGCCCCTGCCCCTGCCCCTGCCCCTGCCCCTGCCCCTGCCCCTGCCCCTGCCCCTGCCCCTGCCCCTGCCCCTGCCCCTGCCCCTGCCCCCGTCCCCGTCCCCGTCCCCGTCCCTGTCCCTGCCCCTGCCCCTGCCCCTGCCCCTGCCCCCGTCCCCGTCCCCGTCCCCGTCCCTGTCCCTGTCCCTGTCCCTGTCCCTGTCCCTGTCCCTGCCCCCGCTCTCCTGCTGTCACCTGCTGTAGCCCCTAGCACAGTTTGGGCAGGCCAGGGCCCAGGAGGAGACCAGCCACTGGTAGAAGCAGGCGCGGTGCAGGCTGCGCAGGCTGCCGCGGCACACAGTGCAGGGTGAGAACAGCTGACCACCCTCCCCTGGCCCGGCACCAGCAAAGCACACCCAGCACAGCTCCCCAACATCAGCCACGCCCCCGCACTCAGCCTTGGCTGCGGAGGGCATAGCGGCACAGGGGGAGGGCAGGGCGCCTGGAACCATGGCGGCAGGGGCGGGAGCAGGGGCGGCTGGGGCAGGGGTGGTCCCTGAATGCACTGCTGCTAGGCGGGCAGCAGCCTGGGTGGGGGTGGAAGGTGGGTGGAGGGGCCGCGTGCCAGCCCCGGCTGTTGACAGTGGATGTGTGGCCGGCCCCTGCCTAGTCAGGCTCTGCCCCTGGCCCAACCCCTGCCGGCCCTGCCCCTCATGCTGCACAGCCGCCTGTGTTTGCTGCCGCGTGCTGTGCTGCTGGGGCGGCCACCGTTCCTGGGAGTGAGAGGGTACCCTAGTCTGCTGCTGCTGCTGCTGCTGCTGCTGCTGCGGCTGCAGCGGCTGCGGTGGCGGGTGCCCCCCCTCCGTGTGGGCTGCAGCCTGCCACGCGCCTGACTCCAGCTGCAGCCCTGCTCCGTTCGCCCACTCAGCTTCCACTGCAGCCGCTGCTGCGGCCACTGCAGGTGGAAGTGATGCTGCAGCTGTGGCAGGGTCCATGTGCCTGCTGCTGGTCAGCACCGCTCTCCGCCCCACACCCACAGAAGCAGCAGCAGCAGCAGGTGGTGCTGGGCTACTCCCCTGCCTGGGTCTGGCATTCATGCCCGGACTGCCTTGGTGGCGTGGTGAAGGAGCCTGGGCCAATGGCTGGTGGTTCAGCCTCAGCCCCAACAGGCCGATCAGGTAATGCCACATGGCACGCTCATTTTCCTCCGCGGCCTGCTGGCGTGCTCGTTGCTGGGGGGACAGTGGGGGGGCACGCTGGGACGGGTGGCGGGGGGTGGGGTGGTGGGGCAGGCCCAAGCCAGGGGGGTAACCGTGGGCAGCGGCGGCGGCGGCGGCAGCCGCAGACCGCTGCTGACGGGCTCTGGCAGAGGGCATAGCGTCAGGGTAGAGAGGGACAAACGGCTCCAGGGGGGCGGGGTGGGGCGTGGGGTACGAGGCGGGAATGGGGTTAGCAATCTGAGGGGTGGGCTGGGGGCTGGGGGCTGAGGTGGCTAGGAAGGGAGGGGAAGGGCATGAGGCGCATGGGCCTGCACTAATATGAGAGTCAATGGAGGTGCTGGTTGAGGAAGGGCTGGAGAGGTTGAGGTGGGAGGGCTGTGCTGGCTGCAACACCATGGGTGGCAGGAGCAGCGTGCACCCATGAGCACGACTGCCAAGCTCAATTGATGTTGTTGCTGGGCCCTGCTGTAAATTTGGCGCAGACCTTGACCGTGCCCTCAGCTCGCGCAGCGGGGTACTTCGCTGCGCCATCGCCGTTTGCTGTTCAAGCCAATGACGAGTCAAGCATCAGCTATGCTACTATGTCCCGTCGTAGTAAAGCGCGCTGCTATCGCGTTACACCCCTTTTTTATTATGTATTCGGCATGATGTAGTTGGTGCGGAATGATTTGCTGGTTGGTGTCTGCAACCCCAGAAGTGCTCGAGCCCTACCCTATGCATGCTTTCTCTCGCATCTTCTTTGTAGGGGGCAAAGTTTTGTAAAATGATGCTGCCGACATGGCCACATACAAGAAGCCGTGTTCAACCAGATCCAGATGACCCAATGCCCTGCAAGATGGCCACAAAGCATGAACATCGAGTATTCAGTTTGAGCGTGCCCCAGCGTAAGCAAAAACATGCTATGAACTCATAGCTGTGATGGCTAGCTGCTACCGCAACATAGTACGCTCCAACTCCGTTTATGTCGACTATTCAGGGCAAAGCTACTCAGATAATTGGTGTTCATGTTTTGTCACTGAAGGTGGTCCTGCAGCACTTGTATGTCTCAGCTGGAGCAGGTGTTAGCACATAGTCAACACCCTGGTTTTGTGCCAGCACCAGTAGCAGTCGAGCATGAGTGCGCTGGTCTGCCCCGGTGACAGGATTGGGAGCACCGATGTGTATAGGGCGGGCTCTGGGACGTACGAGCGCCATGGAGGGATCTTCGCTGCCTGCTGCGGCCAAGCACGAGACACCACGAGCAGCTTAGGGGTGCGGGTTAGACTCAGCATGCACGACAACGTCGAAAGCCGAGGCAGGACGACCTCGACATGGTTGTGCCATTGCGCCGCATTGTAGGAACGCCTGCTCCAGGTTACTGCCCCTCAGGATATCAAGTCGGCAATTCCAAAGCCAGGCGCTGTGGTAACCGTGAAGGTAGGCACAGGCGGCTCTGAACATACAGTGGCACTGAACATACAGAGCAGAAACCTCCCTGTCACTGTTTTCCAGCTGTGAGCATGCCTGCAATTTCAAAACTCACAGCGTATATCTCTACAACAACTAGGAGATGCATTACCTGGACCCCGGATTGGTTGTCTTTTTTTGGGGGGGGGGCTCAGGTCCCAGACACGGCACTGCTGGCAATGGCATGATAAGCAGTGGCTTTGGGGGCTTGCAGTGCAGGTAACGCGCGTCCAGCAGACATCTGCCAGCTGCAAGGTGCTGGTGGTTGGCTCAACAGCAGTCAGCAAGGAGTTCAGCGGGATAATCAGGTGAAAGCTTACTGCTGCTGAAATGGTGCCTGCCAAGGCATGCAGCCCACTAGAGCCATGCAGCCCACTGGAGCCATGCAGTCCCACTAGAGCCATGCAGTCCACCAGAGCCATGCTGCTAACGAAGGCTAGAGGCAGTTCAAGCAGTGGAGGCACCAGGCTGGCCAGGCTGCAGGCATCGCCTTACACAACATAGCAACAGACAGGCCAACAAAACTCATTCAACAAGGAACAACATGTTGGGCTGTGGGTAATCTCACTCCGCTACTTATTGAAGCATCCTCGGTCGCACCCTTGATGACTGCCAACCCCACGAAGATGGCACTTTCCCGGGACAGACCATTGGGCTCCCCACCAAAACTAACAGCTTAATTGCTTACAGGCTAACAGCCTGGCGACACAAACCACCCCTAACATGCCCTAGAGGTCGCCAGAAGCTCTTGGGCTGGGGTTCTGAGAGCATTGACGCTCCCCGCGCACACAGAATTTACTCAGCCTGGCCCAGGCGCCTATAGTTCACACACACACAAGTGCGGGGCAACCTCCCGCCAAGCCCTGCAGCCATCCTTCCGCCCCCCCTTACCCCCAGCCCCGACCCTTCAACCCATACACACCCCACATAACAACAGACAGGCCAGGCAGGCAGCTGGCATCACCACCTTGGTGTGCAGCTGACTTGCATGCACAATCTAGGTTGGGGCTCATGGCAGGTGGCACTCATGGCAGGTGCACGCTTTAGTCTGGGGCACATGGCAGGTGCCAGCCAGGCAACACAGCGCACACAGGACCTGGCAGGCTGCTGGCAGCACTGCAGCAGGTGCTAGACCTGGACTGATGGCATGCAGCAGGCCAACAGACCACCCTGGATACTGGATAGGTCAGGCAAGCTCAGCACGCCTGATGGCTGCCCTGCTCCATGTGCTGCATCAGGTGCCCTCCCCTCCCCTGCTGCTCCTCGCCTGCTGCCAGTGGCCCCCTGAAGTCAGCAGTCCACCCCTGTGGCTCACCCAGGCAATGCTGCTGCTGCTGCTGCTGTACCCTAGCAGGTTGCAAGATGTTCGCAGCACTGAGATTGACAAGGTGGTGCTGCACCACTGCTTCAGGCCCGGGGACATTGTGAGAGCAGAGGTAGGCACAGCGCCAGCCTGCCCGTCCGCCTGCCCACCTGCCTGCCTGCCTGGCCCTTGCCTGCCTGCCCGCCTGCCTGCCTGCCCGCCCGCCCGCCCGCCAGCCCGCTGAAGCCACACCAGCAGCTGTCCTTGCCCTGCTGCCCTGGTGGCAGGTGCTGTCCCTTGGGGACGCCCGCTCCTACTACCTCACCACTGCCAAGGTGGGTGGCCTGCTGCACATCACCCACACCACAGCTCCTGGGCTGCCTGGTGTGAAGCAGCAGAGGGTGAGGGCGGAGCCAGTGGCAGTGGAAGTCCCTATTCCTCGCATCAATGTCGTCATCACCTACTCGCCCGCTGTGTTGCTTGCCTGCCTGCCCAGCTGGCTGCTCGGCTATGTGTTTGCTCTGCTGCTTGCTGAGTGCCTGGCCGCCTGGCTGCCTACCAGAGCGACAGCGGCTGGATGGCCTGCTGCCCTGCAGAACGAGCTGGGCGTGGTGTACGCCAAGAGCAGTGCAGGTGAGGGGCAGTCCTCTAGTCGCCAGCAGCGGGCGCCCCTGGCAAATGAGCACCAGCCCCGGGAGCCTGTTGACCATGAAGCTCAACAGGCGGCTGCAGGATAGAGGTTTGCTGCAAGGCCAGGGGCAGGGATAAGGGGCAGGGACTGGCACAGGAGCAGGGGCAGGGCAGGGCGGGGCAGGGGCAGTGATTGCAGCCAGGGAGTTGAATGAAAGGTAGGGGTAGGGTGGGAGGGGTGGAGTGTGTGCTGGCAGTGGCGGCTGCAGGCCTGGCCTGTCTCAGCCTGGAGCCTCGATGCTCACACTGCTGATTGCAGCCATCTTTGCCCACCCGCCTTGGCTCTGGTCTATGCTCATGAGCTGGTGTCCCTGGTCTCAGGCTCCATGCTGGCAATATTCCTGCTTTTCTCTACTGGCTTCCCAGCCGAACTGCCCACACCTCCTGTGTCCGGACTCGTGCAGGTGTGCCCATGGTGGCGGTGGGCTGGGAAGCCATGCAGTGCCCCATGACTCGGGTGCTGGAGCCGCGCAAGGTGGCGGCCACGCAGCCAGAAGGCAACCCTTCCGCCTCTCCTGCTCCTCAACCGCATGTGGCTCAGCCAGGCACCTAGGCATACCTGACTGCACCTGCTCCTTGCAATTCTGCCAAGCATGGTGATAGAGAAACAATCTTGATGTATTGGAACCATCTGGACTGGGCGTACAGGCAAACGTCCCAAAGCGCAGCGCCTAGCTGCGCAATGGCTCGTGAGAAGTGTAAGAGTGGCTACCAAGCAACAGTAACGTCACATCAAACATGCACGTCACGTGCTGGGGTGCCTTGCACATCCCCCGCTCTCCTGCTGTCACTTGCTGTAGCTGGCTGCTGGGCGAGGGTGGGGTTGTTGTGACGTGAGCCATGGAGGCTGAGGGGCTCTGCAGCGGGGCCTGCTGTGGCTTTAGGTGGGAGAACAGGTGACTGCTGAGTTGCTGAGTGACCTGCCTGTTGAGCAGCCTGCTGCTCGATGTGGCGCACACCACCAGAGAAATGGAGGCAGCCATGGCAGCCTGACAGCTTCATATGGTGCCCTGGTACTACCGGTGATTGCAGCCCTAGTGTCCTAGTGTATCGCCCCACTGGGGTCAGGTCCCAGACACGATGTGCTTGCGCTTCTAATCTGTCATCATGGCAGCCTGTGCGGCAGTGTGCTAGAGCGGGCACCCAACACTAGCCACCCTTCATACTTCATACTTCATGCTTCACTACGGTCACCGGGTGGGGCGCACGATGCTGCTGCTGCGAAAGCTGATCCACATGCTGTTCGCAGCATTGCGACAGCCAGCTTTGATCGCAGCGTCATTTAGGCGCAGGCATGTCGCTCGAGCGACGCCTCTTACACCCTACGGCAACCCACTGCCCGAGGTAGTGCATCAAGTCATCAACACGCTGAAGCCCGGGCGGCTCGTCATTGTCGGGGACGTGGTAGGATGGGATTGGCAGTGCACTGAATGGAAGCTCCGAGACTGGTGGCGCCTCCCCTCCTCGATGCCAATACGCAATACAAGCAGCTGCAGACCTCATGCTTGTGCCTTGCACAATGCGGGCACGCCATGTGTTGCACTCTTAGACCATGCAACCCCACCGCTCACCCGCTCAGTCCATGCAAACCCACCGCTCAGGGTTGTAAGCCCCACCGCTCAGCAGTCAGCATGTAGCCATTGCTGGTGCCTGCTCTACAGCATGGGCCACTTCCCCAGCAGCGGTCCTGTGCTCTCATGCCTGCAGCATGGATGCCACTCTGAGCTGATGTCACTGCTGAGAAAGCTAGAGTTTGATGAGGCCCTGGACAACCTGGCGTTTGTGGGAGACCTGGTAAACAAGGTGCGATCCAGTGCCACTGTGAGGGACTGACACTGCACGCCTGCAGTGGTCTATACCTCCCTGGAAAAGGGAGGCGGCTTGCATGGCTGATGGAGGCTTGGGGGCTATCCTACCACAACTTGGGGGCATCCTACCACAGCTTGGGGGCTCAACCAGCTTTTGTTAGGCTGGCCGTCTGTGGTCACACCATGCCTCACAGGTTTTGCACCGTGCCACACCACTAGTGGGTGAGTAGTGTGACTGTGGGCAACCCTGGACGTGGTGCAGGGGCCAGCTTCGCGCCAGGTGCTCGCCAGCTTCCGCACCATGCAAGCGCTCGGTGTGCGTGGCAACCATGACGACAACTGTGTAAGTGGGCGGAAGCCGAAGGGGTAGGTGATGCATGTAGGCTGTGGTGCACATAGATTGAGGTGCATGCAGAATATGGTGCATGAGTCAGCCATTACCATGAGGGGTAGGGGAGGTCCAGGATCCCTGAGGGGCAGGGCGGTTACGCCTGCCTGCACCTATTGTAGACCAGGATCAGTGCTAGCACTCAGCCACCATTTAAAACGCCTGCTTCACATGTGGTCATCACTACAGACGTGGTCATCCCACCTCAATGAAGCACCAGCACATGCCCTCGTGCTCTCTTCAGCTCTTGCACACCTCGCTGTGTTGATGACGATGGTCAGCCTGGTCTGGTTTCTTGGCACACCTCGCTGTGTTGGCTGCTGGCATGCAGTTGCAGCGGTGGCGCGTCTGGCATGAGCAGGGCTCGCCCTTGAAACCAGGGTCAGAGTGGCTCAGTGAATTGGACCCTGAGGATGTGGCCGTGCTGGAGAAGCTGCCGTTCACCCTGTATCTCCCAACCTATGGCGTGCTCCTCTGCCATGCTGGCCTGGTGCCCTCCATGCTTCACCACACCACAGTACCTGAGCCAGAGGCGGCACCATCGCAACCACAACGACAGCTGGTGTCGGATTTGCTTTCCCGCCAGGCTCTAGCGAACTTGGTGACAATGCGCAATGTGGTGCCGCGGCCCAAGGAGGACCCGAGGCCATCCGACGACGGCAAGGTTCGCGAGGCTACCACGTCGGCCGCCGGAGAGTGGATTGGCAGCCCGTCGGCGTCGGAAGGGGTTGCTTGGGCACCGACGTGGCCTGGGCCGCTTCACGTCTTCTTCGGACACGACGCAAAACGCAGACTGCAGCTGGAGAAGTTCTGCACGGGCCTTGACACGGGCTGTGTTTATGGCGGGCAGCTCACGGCTGCAGTGATCCCGCCCTTGACGCAAATGACTATGCAGTCCGAGGTGGCCAGGTGGTGGGCCGCAGCGGCGACTAGCGCAGCAACGAGTCCACCGCCTAGCGTCACGCGCGAAGCGCTGCTTTGCGAGCTGGTGAACGTGCCAGCGGACAAGATGTGGTGCGCTCCAGTGACCAAAACTTACAAGGAGGCGGCGTGATCACACTGCTGCGACCATGAATGCTTTCTGCGATATCTCATTTCTGAAGTACAGGTGTAATGTGATTACCATCACCTATTATCAAGCCAGCACTGTCTGCGGCTGCTGCTTGAGCGCTGCCATCTTGTTGCGAATCTGGGCAGACAGCGCCGCCGCATTGGCATTCACCCATCGCACTCGCTTCGCGTAGGTGCCTGCCCGGCTGGTAAGGCTGTCGATGCTGTCTTCCTTGCTCACCGCCCTGCCAATGAAGTAGACGACGTTGCTGAAGATGCGCCTGCGCACCAGGAAGCGGGTGAAGGAGGTGGAACAAGGAAGGCGAAAGGAAACCGCGAGTCAGGGCGCCAATACTGAGCGTGCGCGCCCAGTGCGGATAGCCCGCGCATCGCCCCTGCAAGCTTTTCAGAGTCTCTCCAACCTGACCCTGAACCTGGAGGTTTCGAAGCCCACGACCTCCTGGCCTGCCTGCCTGCCTGCCTGTCAACCCTTCCCCTGCAAGCTCAGCTAAACAGTCGGCATGGTCATGCCTGGAGTAGCGCCCTGGAAGGAGGTCGGCATCAAAGGGCAGCACTACCCGCTGCCTGGTGTGAGGCACCCGCCACTCACAGGTTGATGAGGTCCGGGATGATGTCAATCTCAGCATCTGTCAGCTCCCCATGCTCCACAAACCCGGTGATGAACTCCTCGCACCTGCACCGCCACCACCAGCCAGTTCAACAGGCTAGAGGCACCTGGGCCAGGGGCCAGGGATCCGCCAGCTACTGGCAGCCTGGTGGCATCTCTGTCTGGTAGCATCGCATCTCTGCCGCTCACCAGCTTCCTCCCGCTTCTCTACTCCTCACCAGCTCCCTTCCGCCTTCACCCACTCCATGGCCAGCCCCCACACCACTGTCAACCAGGCCATGTGGTGCCCTTACCATCTGCCGCTGGCCAAGCTGGCAGGCCAAGAGCTGGTATGCCAGGCCCTTCCAGCCAGCACTCACAGTGGGAGGGGCTGGTCCTCGCCCACGTACTTGCTGAGTGCCACCGCCAGCTCCATGGCACGCCAGTCGTACAGGCAGAACTCAAAGTCCAGCAGCCCACTGACCTGAGCAGCCATACACACACGCACACGGGCTGGACCAGGCAGGAACTCCTCTTCAGGCTTGTGCTGCTGCCGTGCTGCTGCTGCTATACTGCTGCTGCCGTGCTGCTGCTGCCGTGCTGCTGCCGTGCTGCTGCTGCCGTGCTGCTGCTCTTCAGGCTTGTGCTGCTGTGTTGGTAAAACCGGAGCTAAGGCATGGCGTGGGCTGGGCAGGTATGGTAGTAGGGAAAGGGCAAGGGAGAACATCTGAGGCAATGTTGAGGCTCGGCAGGGACCTTCCCTTGCCCTGCTGCCTGAGACTGGCAGGGCCAGGAAGGGCAGTAGAGCTGATGGCTAAGTGCTGGCTGAAGCTGGCTTGACCTAGCTGCTGCTGCTGCTGCTGCTGCAGGAGGCATTGCATGAGGGTGCATGTAGTGGTGCTGTAGGCACATCCAGGGCTGACTGGGGCTGCTGGCTGAGTTGGGATCAGCAGGGCTCAGCTGCTGACAGAGGCGCTGTGGGGGGTGCTAGCGCAGCTGCTTGGCTGGGGCTCACCTGGTCTCCCACCACCATGACATTGTCCTGCAGCCAGGCAGCACGGGCAGGCCAGGTAAGCAGGGCAGTGCATAAGAGCAGTCTGGGCAGGTCAGCAGCCAGGCAGCGCAGGCAGCGCGGGCTGGCCAGGTAAGTGCATACAGGCATGCCGACAAGCAGGGAGCAGCTGGCAGGAGGGAGGTCAGCCAGGGCAATCAGTGCAAGGGAGGTCAGCCAGGCCAGCTGTGACCGAGACAAGAGGTTCAGGGAGGCTGAGGCTGCCAGGGCTGACTGGCCCCTCACATAGTGCAGGTCGCCATGGATCATCGACATGGGCAGGTCCATGGCGTTGAACCGCTCCAGCTTCTTTTCAATGGCCCTGCATCAAACAGGGGCAGGGCATCACCCCGGCACCTGCCTGCACGGCTCACAGCCACAACCCTCACACCCCTCATGATGCCACAGCAGGGTCAGGGCCTCTCTTTGCTGCCACCTGTGCCGCCCAAGCTACCTGCCAGGCCTGGTGGCAGAGTCTCTAAGGGAGTTCCAGGTGCTCCCTTCCTCCCTCAATGCAACCCGCTCGGCAGGGGCACAGTCCTTCCTACAGCTACACTGGCTGCCACAGGCTGAGTGTTCTGACTGAGTGTTCAAGCTTCCAGGCAGCTTCTCACCGGATCTCATCAGTGAGGTAGTCGATGGCCTCCCTGCACACGTTGAATGCTGGGTTATTGGCCACCTCCGCTGCAGGGCAGGAAGGGGGACCAGCACAAGGGACAGGTGAGGGAGCGCAGGCGGGGCAGGGAAGAGGGGCTGTGGCGTGGGGGTATGGGTCAGGGTGGGCACTGATGGCCGTGACACGGATGGTTAGGGAGGGGCGGCAGGGGCTACGGATGGACAGGATGGGTGAGGGGTGGGTGGAGGGTGAGGGGTGGAGGGTAAGGGTTGGTGGGTGGAGGGTGAGGGGTTGTGAGTGAGGGGTGTTTCCGTGGGTGAGGGGTGGGAGGTGGGAGTTCTGAAGGTGGAAGCAGAGCTATGGATGGAGGGAGAGCTGGCAGGTCAGGGGAGAGAGAGGCTGCTGGCTGCTCATCAGTGAGCTGACGAATGGTAGGAGGGGCAGGGATGGGAGCTGGCTGGGTTGAGGTATGCAGCTTGGCTGCCGACGAAGGAGCGAGTGCTGGTCTTGAACATGACAATGCTATGGCAGCCGCTGGCTTGCGGCACTCACAGTAGAACAGGTCTCTGTTCATGGCGTGGTGCGCGAGGAAGACGTCGGTGTAGCGGGCAGTGGGCGCCACCATGTCCACGTGCACCAGGGACATGGCCGCACTCAGCTGCCCTGTGGCTCGACCCACCTCCTGCGAGCCAGGTGCTTTCACATCGCATCAGCAGCAGCGGCAGCAGCACCATCCCATATGTAGCCATGCTTGGTGTGATTCACGGTCGTGGGTGCTGCCGGAGTGGTGGCTGTGACAATACCGACCACATTGAGTGCCAGAGGTGCCAGTCAATGTGTCCTATCACTATCCCTATCAAGCACCTTGGGTTGTGCAGATGGTCGAGAGGGCTTCCAGAATGTAGACAGTGCCAATCAACCTTACTGTGCTCATGCATGATTTCCCAAGATGTCATATGCTGTCACACAATGTCACACGAGGTCTCATGAGGTGTGCATGTCAGCTACTTGCGGTCACAACCATGGTCACGGTCACAATTGGGTTATGTGCCAGAGTGGCTGCATGGATCACACTGACATGGGAGCCGTCAATCTTACTCACACATGGACCTCACCTGCCCACCCCCCTTCACCCCACCCCAGCTGTTCGCATGACCTCCCCGCCCAGGGGTCCCTGAGTCTACCTGAGGGCTGGTGGTCTTTGCCAGTGTGCCGGGGATGATCTCGAACACGCAGCACTCGGCGCCGTTGGACAGCAGCTCATGCGGCTTGTTGGCCTTGCTGGGCAGGGCCTTTGGCACACAGAAGCTGAGCTTGCTCTGGTGCTTCTGCAGCTCTTGCAGCACCCGGTGCTCGTACTCAACCTAAACAGCACCAGCAGGGACAGCAGGCACATGCTGGTGCTTCAAATATTAAGTAGATGTAGGTATGAGAGGTGTGAGCGCACCAGGTGCAGATGCTCATGGGCCTGGTCAGAGAGGGTACTGTTCCTGGTACTGCCCTGCCCTTCCTACCCTTCATGCCGCATTGCACAGCAAACAACCGGATGCAGGGTGGCAGTCAACCCCATCCCAACGGGCTGGCGTGCAAGCTGGCTACGTTTGCTTGCATGAAGGTCAGTGGTGAGTGAGGACATTAGGGGTGTGAAGCAGTTGCGTGGGATGCTGTGGGGTGGGATGGTGGGGTCAGGGCAAGGGGCTGAGGCATGCAGAGAAGGGGCGACAGCTGTGCTCTTCAAGTCCCTGTCAGGTCTGGGTCCACTGCCAGCATCCCCCATTGAGCCTGATCACCACCCAGATGCGGTGCAGCCTGTGCTATGAGCTGCAGGCTGGGTGGCGCTCATCGTCATCATCATGATCCAGGCGCCATGTGGTGTGTGGTGGAAAAGGGTTGGGCATGTCGTTGGGGAGGGTGGTGCAGGTCCTGCTTGCAGGCGGCACCTTGTCGCTGCGTCCGCCGTTGTTGTAGATACGCAGCAGGTAGCGATGGCCGTCACTGGTGTCCACTGCAGGGCACACCAGGCTGGCGGCTGAGCACTGTGGGTTGCAGTGAGCTCTTCAGCAGCAACTAGCAATGCATGTGCCAGGCATGACCCAGAGCGCTGACGGGAGCTGGTTGTGGAGCCACATTGGCGCCATGCTGCTGAACTGAAACCAAAGAGGTGCTGCGTACCAGACAGTGGACAGTCAGTGGGTCGCTTCCCTTTACGCCCCTCCACCTGCTCCTCTCCACCTGCTCCCTCTACCTGCTCCCTCTACCTGCTGGCCTCTACACCCCTCTACCCCTGCCATAGCCACCATGTACAGCCACATGGCCCATTCTCACCCGCTACACTGGTTTGACTCCTTGACATACCCTGAAACTGTCCTCCAACCAGAAGGCAGTCATTCCATTAGCGACACAAAGCAGCACCAAACCATGCAAGCCTTGGCCATGAGCAGAAGCTGACTGGCCATGAGTGCAAGCTGTAGTCCTGGTTAGCACCGACCACCCGGCAATCTTATACTGCCTCGTGACATGACACGCTTCTGATGCATGCCTCTGGTGCAGCACACAACTTACCATATTGGCAGACATTGTTGACGCCACCTGCATGTGAGCATCACAAATCTGTTGCATATTCTCACCTCGGATTGCTGCACACCAGCACGGTGAAGGCGCGCAGGGATGCTGCTGCCGTCTAAGCGTCTATCCAATGTGATTAAAGGGATAGATGCTGGTGTGGGCCTGCAATGCTCACCGCTCGTGGGGCTGCAAGTGAGGTTGAGGTTCTCGGGAAAGAATTTAGACAGAGCTTCCTCGCGCAACGCGCTCTCAACTATGTGGTGCCCAGTTTTGGGGGCGGGAGTGGCCTGCGCACGTGAGCTCTCCTCCTCAGCTGAGCTCCGCGCTTGAAACAGTGGCAATCAACAGCGAAACCCGCACCTGCATGATTGTGCGGCGCCGATGATGGCAATGCAGCCTGGGTGCCTTAACTTGTGGTGCTGGCGAAGTCCGTCGGCCCAATCCTTGTCCTTGCATTGGCGTTGCGGATCTACGATGAAATGGGTGCGGGCTAGGTAAACGTCAAGGCAGCGGCTGCTGTGGTGTGTCGCTAAGGTTCACCAAATATTCTGCACTTTTTATCTTCTTTTTAACGGCTGTAGCCAGGTACTCGACGGCGACAGCTATGGTTCAGTATACGGTGATGGTGAATTGAGCATCAATAGTATCAGCTCTTGTTCATCATAAGATCAGAAGAGGTCACGATGTGTAGTGACACGAATCGTTCAGCTCATATCAGCTCATATTAGCTCCCGGTATTGGCGCCGTTTCAGCTAATATTAGCGCTGATGTTAGCTAATACGCCACTTATTCCCTAGTCACGGTGTGTAGTGAGTCTACTAGTGACAGAAGGCTGGTGGCGGAAGATGCTTGCTGCACGCTGGTGGCTTGGTAGCTTGCATTAAGTGTGCAAGCTCGTAGCACCAGACTAGCGATAGCCTAGAGGCTGCTGCCATGGGGGCGGAGCTAGGGTTGGGGTGGGGGCGGAGGCAACTATTTATACGTTGACGAGCGGGATGTAGAGCGCGACTGGTTAAACTAACTTCCTGATGTTTTGGGTTTAACCACATCTTTAACCAATCTTTAACATACCCGTTTTGCTACCCTGGGACTGCTTCTCACTGGCTACTTCCGCCGGTATAGTGTCGCTGGGTGCATTGCCGTGTCGCGACCAGAACGACAGCAAAAAGGGACTCGTATCGCGACCAAACGGTCAACTTTAACAATCGGTTTAACACTAACCTTTAACCAGTCCGGTCGCGCTCTAGCGGGATGGTCTCTAACAAGGACTCCCGCCCCCCCTCCCCCAATGATTGGGTTTCCATCCATTCAATCTCCTATGATTGGGTTTCCGATGCCCAAGTCTCATGCATCCATGCGCGACGCTTACCACAGCACTCACAGCACCACAGCATGTACACATCATGCAACCCACCATGTGCACATGGCACCAGCAGTAGTACTCAACCGTAGCCATTTAGAGCATGCACGAACCAATACCACTGATGCATAATCATCAACTGCAGTTGTGTGCAAAACTATAGTCCCGCTTCACAAGCTGCAGTCCCAAGTGCGCGAGCGGAGTTTGGTGTGATCGTTTTTGACCCCTCAGCCCGCAAATAGCTCGAGTGTCGACAGGAACCCCACGAGGCAGACATTGCAACGGGAAGGCCCAATATGGCAAAACCGATGCGTGTGCTCGGCGTGATTTTCCCAAGGCCTGCAGATGCCAGCAGCGCTATTCACTTCGACGCCTGCAGCAGCATCCAGGACCTCGTGGGCCAAGCAAAGGACGACATCCAGGTATATGCGGACCTGACTCGGGGCGCCAGCTCGCCCTCAGCCCGATAAACCTCCAGTCTACAGACTTTCAATGAGGAATGCCATGGCCGCGGAGTTCAGTCCATTTCCCCATGCCTTCATGCAGGTCAGGTTGCTACAGCACCCCACTTTCGCAGAGTTCAAGCAAACAATTGCTGAGTTTCAGCCCACGCTGGTGTACCTGTGTGGAAGCACCAGCTATGACACCAACAGAGCGCAAGGCAACCTGTCCCCTATTGTGTTCAGAGGTTTGTGTCCTGCGCCGTGTCACGAGGACCCATCTTTGAGTGTCGCAACAACTGTGGGCGACTGCATCGCAGACGGGCAGCAGCCCGCCGATGTGCTGGCAAATGCCGTCGCTGGAGTTGAAACAGTCTACCTCGACGCCTTGTCGCATGACCAGCTCAGTAAGGCACACCGCGCGCAACCGTTGTCATGCTACACAGTCTAAGCTCGCCTGCCAGCATGCAAGGGCGTGTGCTGTGCAGGTGCCAGGCTGCAAGCTGAAGGCGTCCAGCACTCTATTGTGTGGCCTGAGGGGCTCCCAGTGCCTGCCATCATCGCAGCTCAATTCAGCCACACATTTTTCTGCTGCTTACTGCACATGCGGACGAGCATGCATGAAGCTTTTGCATTAGCGAATCATGGTGTGCAAGCACACTGCACAACGCAAATGGACGGGCAATACGTCACACCCCTTCTTCCTGCATTGTTCTCTCCCCTCAAAGCCCAGCTCCCTGACAACAATAGCATCCCCAACCCAGTCATCCCGGGCATTGACCCCTCAATAGCCCTTGCTGCAGCCATACCAGGTGAGCATGCACACAGCAGTGTTCAGTTGATAGTAGGCGCAGAGCAAGACAGGCTATGATTAACCACACCCACCCATGCCAGCATGGTTATATCGCCCATGCTGGGTGTAGTGCCCTTCCACATATTCCTCAATGTCAGGCAGCACCCTCCCGGCCCTGTGTACTGCCGCTGACACTGGGGTTTCCTGCCCTGTTGCTGCCCAGGCTGGGCAGACATACGGCTGCTGGCGCCTCGAGCCGAGCTGCGTTTGCTGCTGACTGGTAACTCCTGCCTCATTGATGGGCAGAAGCTGAGCTACCTGGGGGAGGCCTTGAGGGCACTGCTGGTGTTGGAGATGCGAGGGCTCACGGTGAGAGGCCATCCAACTTGAGAAGTATTCAGGCAGACCAGAGCAGGCCAAGATCCCAACGAGCTGGCTGTGCCTGCAACTGAGCTCAGTCCAGCAGTACACTTTAGTAGTGTGGCTGCAGCTAGAGCAGACCGCAATAGTCCAGGGTTGGGTCAGAGGCATGTAGCTGGGCACGATGGTGAGGAGGGTGGGTCGCCTTTTGGTAGACTTTTGGACAGCATCAGCTACATGAATACAGGTGAAGCGACTAATGGTGGGCATTGCATGGCTGGTGCTGCTGCGCAGCTGCTGTCAACCCTGCCGTGTGCCAAGACACCTGCAAACCTGCCTGTTGGCTGTTCAGCGCTGCGCTGCGAGGTGAGTGATGCACCCGCCATCAGTACCTCATACTATCAGCCGAGGGAGCACCAGGGTAGACTCTGAGAGTTCCACACACGCACGCACACAGCTGACACTGCTGACAGAATGTTCTTAAGCTGTACTCCGCAGCGGCATTGCCACAGCATACTGCCACACATGCATGGCTGACGTGCCCTGGCTGACTAAGTGGTGTGACCACATCATGTGAGCTGGTTGTGTGACCAGGTGCGCACCGTCAGCGGTGCTCAAGTGACAGCCATCCTGGGTGGTCAGCCGTCGGTGCTGCAGAACCACGCCCTGGTGGAGCACGCACTGCGCATGACGCTGGTGGCAGACTCCTTGAGCCTGCAGTTCAGGCTGCCACCGCCCAGCGTGCCCACACCCACAGCACGCAGCAGCCCTGTGGTGGCAGGAGATGCGCCTGTGGTGGACGCCATGGTGCTCACCAGCGTGTGGGCTGTGCAAGTGCTGCGCAGCGTCAGTCTGGTGTGTGACGCCTCGAGCTGGGCTGGGGCACTTTTGGGTTGCATCAAGGACTAGTGTAGCAAGCGAGGCAGTAGCTTTGAGATGAGGCACTGCCCCAGGCAAAACTTAAAGGTCTCTGCCCCAGTTTGGGCTAAAACAGACGTCAAACATAATCTACATCAGACCCTCTGATGGTAGGGTCTGGCCGCTACAGCCGCTGGCAAGACGCATCCAGAGTCCAACAGCTGATCACTGGGGGTGTCAGGGGCTGGGGCTGCCTGTCTGTGTGCAACTTCTGCTGCAGCACAAGCCTCATGTGTTGCTGCTGTTGGCATGGTGTAAAGGCTCTGGCCTGTTCATGCTCTGTGGTGCCGCAGAGCCCGGCTTACAAGTCCCTCATCTCCTTGGGTGTGGCGGCCGTCGGCGGCACCGCCACTGCTGGGGTCTCCGCTGTAGATGCCCAGCGGCTCAAGATCATGGTGACGGGTCAGGGGCCCTCCGTCAATATGTTCATCCCCATCCAGGCGCCAGGCATCATGGGCGCCTTGGCCGGCATGGAGGGTGTGATGAGCGGTGCGGAGGCATTCCTCACAACGGGTGTGCTGCCCTCATGCTAAGAAAACGAAGGGAAGGCTGAGGCTAAAGCTATTGTTAAACAAGGTGTCAAGGTCATCCCTGGAGACAGCACATCCACACTTAATAAAATATCAGGGCATGTTGCCTCCTGCGTGCCATAAAGCTAGGGCTGCTCTAATGTGGAGAGAGAGAGAGAGCTGGGCAAGGGGTTTACAGGCTGACTGAGGCTGCTGCTGATGTCGCTGATGGATTACTTTCTACCAACATGACGTTTTAGTTAACTGCGCATTTTGAGTTGGACAACGATGGTCACCCTTGGCCCTAATATAAACAGCCTGATGTTCTGACCACAACAAAATCGTGTTGGACCCAGCCCAGGTAAACAAAACTCGTTTTACAAGGACCAACATGTTTGACTGTGGATATATTAGGATCGCAAGTGTCGATTAGGAGAGCCATGGCGGGCAACAACATGTTGACGATATGCATGACGCACTCTTGGTTTAACAGCGCGTTTCCAATGGACGGAGAAAAGAGAAAAGAGATCTCATTCTCTCCATCTCGTTCTCTCCATCTCCGTTGACCCTCCATCTCCATCTCAATCTCTTCTACCCTCTAACTGCCGCCAACAATCTAACGGAGATGGAGATGGAGAGAAAGAGATGTAGAGATAGAGATATCTTTCTCTTTTCTCTTTCCTCCGTCCATTGGAAACGCGCCGTAAATAGAGTAGGGTGCGGCGCCTGTTACAGCATGGAGTAATCACAAGGGCAGCTGACAACTCGGGAGGTACAATAGCCTCAATCCAACACCACGGACTAAGGTCAGTAGCATAAGACGGCAGATTCAGATGGTGGCCAGGACTGGGTTCCCCTCACCTGTGCACCTTCACTAGTGCACCTTTCCTATGTGCCATGCCATGCCTGAGATTACTGCAGCCCAGGGATGTCCTACTCTCACAACATTCTCACGCTAAAGGTTTACATCGCCCAATACTGGGCGCCGCCCCATCCGCCGATGGCGGACGGGCTGTCTGGTGCCCGTTCCTACCTTTAATGTTTAATGTAACTGCTGTCAAGTGGTTAATGTAACTGTAGGGCGAGTGAGCTATACCCGGAAACTAACAGACAATTGCCAAAGCTATGGTTAAATGCAAGAGAAAACGTTGCTCGCGCGCAGCGGTTCAGGGGCTGGGTAATTGCTCCCAGTGCATCGATACAGTAGCGCGCTCAAAGTCTAAGGATCGCCTGGAAAAGACAGAGTCTTCTTGCTTGGAACCGTACTGCAAGTGCGACGCAATTCCCGGGAAGAAGACCTGCCCACAGTGCTTTTTCAAGCGAAGGGACAGCAAGGAAAGGACAAAGGCGAGAGAAAGAAGAAAGAAAGAAAACTACTCCGGTACAAACCGGCGTGCATTAAGGGAGGAGCTTCCGCCTGTGGCGCGGCCTGCTCCCACCTCCAAACGTTGGACACAGGCTGGACATGTCCCCACCAAGCTGCCCTAGCTGTAGCCACAGACCACAGCTAGCACCCAAGGCAAACAAAGAGGCATGAGAGGAGCAAAGACTAGTGCACTCGGCAGCTGGCCTTATCTCTTCTCCTCGTTGACGAGAGCAATTCCAGCCTTGTCCGCCAGATGTCGCACTAAAAGCTGAAGTTCAGGCTCCAAAAGTCCAAACTTCAGCTGTCAGCCAACGTCCCGCGTTGAGGTAGCTCTGCTCCCTCCTTGACGACGCCAGCAACTCCACAACAGCTCGGTGACCCGCAGCGGTCGTGTGCGGCACCCGGACCTCATTTGTATTCCGCTGGACAAAGCGGTGCCCGTTCAAGCCTGGGAAGGCTTTCCCGTTGCATCCCAATTTATATACCGCTGGGTGCGGTGGTGAGGTAGCTTAGCCAATCCGTGCGACCGAAGTCAACGCGGATTGTTACCAGGGCCACCGCGTGGAGGTGCCTCACCGCCAGCCCCGCCTACTGAGTGTTTTACCCGGGGATGTGCGTAGCATAAATAGAACCCACGTGGCTGAGATGCGGCGTTTTAGGGGGGGGGGGGTAGGCACACTGGTTAGGGGGGGGGTTAGGCACACTGCCACAAGCAACACGCCCAGCAACTCTCTCCATGAATTGTTGTTGATGCTCAGCCAGGGTCTTACAGAATGTCTTACAGACTGTCAGCCATGGTCTTACAGCATCAACAACAATTCATGGAAGCCTCTCAGTCTGTAAGACCCTGGCTGAGCATTTCCAGTCCTCAATCAATAGCAATGGGGCACTCCTTGCTCCCTGCTTCCTTGCTCCCTGCTCCCTTCTTGGCTGCTCCCTTCTCGGCTGCTCCCTTCTTGGCTGCTCCCTTCTTGGCTGCCGCTGCTGCTGCCGTTGCCAACTCGCCATTTTGTCGGGTCTCGTCCTTTGTGTTGTGGACGTGGCACAACACATTGCAGCGCTGGTTGATGTCGCAGTACGAGCGAATCTCCGACTTGAGCCTGTTTACTGTCCCAATGCCGCCGCAGAGCTTCAGGGGCCCATCCGGATTCTTCAGGTCGGGCACCAGCTCCTCGCATGAGGCCCGGGGCCCGTCAGGGCCGTCTGGGTACATCAGCGCAGTGAACCTGCAGACCGCAAGCGCAACCGCAATTTAGCGCCGCTGCACTGCGCTACACTGCACTGCATTGTCCTGCCCTGCACTAAACCGACACTTACGCCTCGAGCAACAGCCACGTGCCCGGACCGAACTTCCACTTTGCTCTGCCCTTGTGCTGTTCCCACGCAGTCTCGGCCAAGGGCTTCGTCGCCTTCGTCCTTTCCTTGCTGTCCCTTCGCTTGAAAAAGCACTGTGGGCAGGTCTTCTTCCCGGGAATTGCGTCGCGCTTGCAGTACGGTTCCAAGCAGGAAGACTCTGTCTTTTCCAGGCGATCCTTAGACTTTGAGCGCGCTACTGTATCGATGCACTGGGGGCAATTACCCAGCCCCTGAACCGCTTCGCGCGAGCAACGTTTTCTCTTGCATTTAACCATAGCTTTGGCAATTGTCTGTTAGTTTCCGGGTATAGCTCACTCGCCCTACAGTTACATTAACCACTTGACAGCAGTTACATTAAACATTAAAGGTAGGAACGGGCACCAGACAGCCCGTCCGCCATCGGCGGATGGGGCGGCGCCCAGTATTGGGCGATGTAAACCTTTAGCGTGAGAATGTTGTGAGAGTAGGACATCCCTGGGCTGCAGTAATCTCAGGCATGGCATGGCACATAGGAAAGGTGCACTAGTGAAGGTGCACAGGTGAGGGGAACCCAGTCCTGGCCACCATCTGAATCTGCCGTCTTATGCTACTGGCCTTAGTCCGTGGTGTTGGATTGAGGCTATTGTACCTCCCGAGTTGTCAGCTGCCCTTGTGATTACTCCATGCTGTAACAGGCGCCGCACCCTACTCTATCTAAACCAAGAGTGCGTCATGCATATCGTCAACATGTTGCTGCCCGCCATGGCTCTCCTAATCGACACTTGCGATCCTAATATATCATTTATACTCCATGCCCCATTTCGTTTCAGCAGGAATCCCGACTCAGAGCACCTGGGGCTAAAGCGTAGAAATGGAGCACAGCACCGATAAGGAGTCGCAATCCATCGCATCAATTTCGCAAGTCGAAGCAAACGACCTGTTGAACCCGTGGAATGGGCGAGTAGCCCCTGACCCAGCCTCAGTTGGCCAGGCAAATTTCCTGGCGGAGCGGCCTGCCAAAGGCTTGGTCAAGAAAGAGAAAGAAGGAAAGAACGCCCACCCAAACATCCATTCTATACACGGGGAGCAGGTGAGATACCTCCGCAGAATATGCCGTCCGTATAGGCCATGACGGTGTCGACGGCGTACTGCATCAGGCGCAGCACTTGCATTGGAGTCGCTTGCAGCCCCAGCCCGACACCAGCTCACTCACGACATGCTGAGTGTATTGCGCTACTCAGTGGCAGCAACATATAAACGTTGCAAGATATGTCCTTGCCTGGTGCCTGGCAGGCTGCACGGCGGAGGGCCATTGCTGAGCTCATATTCTTTGCTGGAGTCAATGACTTGAGACGCTGCAAACAGATTGTGTCGGTGTGGAATATCAAGGTCTGCATCCAGCTGTTGTAGGCTATTGGCTACAGATTAGTAGCCGCTGGCTTGGGGTGCGGGTGTTGCCAACTACACATACTTATTGCATGCAGGTTAGAGATCCAAATGTCATGGACTATGACAAGCGCACCCCATTGTGAGGCTGTCAGCTACAGACTGCACTTCACAACTGCACGCAACGTAGACCCGCTTATGTGTTTAGTCAGCTTTGTGCAGCTCCTTAGGATATAAATAGTGAAGGTTGGTTTACACAGAAACCAATCCCAGCAGTACAGCAAACTGTGTGTTGTGGGATCACATGGCAGCAGCCTCATTTGATACTCAGATGATATCCATTCGCAAACACATCACAACCAATACCTCTACTGACTTTTTCCCCCACTTGCTGCAGCCAATGTGTTGCACGCAACCCGCTGTGGTGCAAGTCTGGGTCAGCCGCCTGCCTGACTGAAGACTGATTGATTGGCTGACTGCCAGACAGGGGGGCGGTGGGCTTGTCAGCCTTGCCCATGCCAGCCTGGACGGGCTTGGCAGCTTGTGAGGACAAGGCGGGCGGGAGCTTTGGTTCTGAGCTTAGGACATAAGGAGGAGATGACATGACCACACAAGGCTAGGTCACCAATGGCAGGCCGGTGGTGCTGGCAGGCAGCCCTGCGTCAAGGATCTAGCAAAGCAGCCCACAGGAATGCAGCCTTGCAAGCGCAGCCAGCTGCCCTCAGCACAAGGGTAGCACCTTGGCCCTGCGCTGCGCAACTGCAGTCATCCTTCCCCACCCAGCCCATTTGTCACGTTGTTATGCCTTGCTTCCCTGAGTACGATGACCTGTGTTTGGGCTCAGATGTAGAGCTCAGGAGGTTGCCTTACTGGCCGCTTGCAGGCACATCGCTGCGGCAGAGGGCGCCTACTCAGTTGTGGCGTGGCTGGTCAATGATGAGTCCGTGGACGTGAACCCCTTGGACCGACACTTTAAGACACCCACAGAGGTGAGCTCAGCACCCAGCACTTGGCAGCTGCACCATACAACCATCCCATCACCCAGCAGCTGCACCACCACCATGCATAGCACCTGCAGGGCCAGTACTGCCACGGCAGCCCTCGCCATTACTGCGGCTGCTGTCTGTGACCTGTCAGCATGAGCTGGGCCTTGGCACATGGCAGCATGGCAAGTTGCAAACCATGGGCTGCTGTCGTTGGCTCAGGAAGCTGCTCGCAATGACCATTATGAGGTGGTCAAGCTGCTGACTGAGAAGCATGGGTGTGTTTGGGAGGATGACAAGGTGAGCTGTGCACACCATGCTGTGATGCAAGCAACAGATGTCTGATCAGGCAACCATGAGGCACCAGGGAAGTAGGGCTTGCAAGATGAGCAGCAGGCGCAGGGGATAGGAGGAAGGGTGATGGGGTGATACAGTGGTAGGCTGAAGCAGCAGTACCCTGCTCCGCCTGTCATTGGGCTGCTGGCTCGCTGCAGTTGTGGAGGGTGGTGGAGGGAGGCCCCTTCTGGTCGGTGAGCTGTCCCTCCCCTCTCGCCCCTGTTATGCCTGCTGCAGTTGGTAACATTAGAGCAGTCCAAGATCAAGGGCATCGTGAACACACGTCGCATGGCCATGGATGTGAGGGGTGCAGCAAGATGCTTGGACTCTTATACGGCTCATGATGGGTTGAACCAATCCCACTACTGGGCTGCCAGACCATGGCTGTCAGGCTGCTGCAAATCCACCACTCCCAGGCTGTTGCCTAGTATGGTTGCATGCCCAAGCTACTGGGACCTAGCACTACAAAGCGCAAAGTCGCTGAACAGCCACCATTGGTGCTGTTCCTGTTGTGAGCAACTTGGCTGCTGTTCACGACTTGGCTGCTGCTCTTAAGAAGGGCAGCTTTACTAAGTAAGCAGGTCTTGAACAGGGCGGGGATGGGGGGAGCCAGCGGGGTGGCAGGAAGGGTGGCCATGCAACCAAGGGGCTATAAGCATGACTGTGAGAACATGTAAGGGGGTGTAGGGGAAGTGGAAAGGGGGTAGGAAAGAGAGTAGAAGGAGGTGAGAGAGGGGGAGGGAGGGGGAGGGGAGGGGCAGAGTGCTGGGATGGCATGCCAGCATCCTGTGTTGTGGGTGCACCTGGGCAGGAGCTGGGGTGGGACCCAGAGTGGGAGGTGAATCCTCGCGAACTCAAGCTGCTGGAGAAGATTGGGAGCGGGGAGTTTGGCGATGTGTTCAAGGCCAAGTGGCACGGCTCGTTCGTGAGTGAGAAGGGGCTGGGCTCCTGCTGCTGCCACTCCTGACATCTGGCTGCCACCCCTGCCCCCCTGCTGCCTGTCCACCCACGGGCACTGAGGGTGTGGACAAGCTCCTGCACAAGGATTGGACACTGTGTCACACTTGTGATGTGAAGATTGAGGGTCACACTGCTGAGGGGTAGGCAGCAGATATGCCATTTCCCCTTTTAAGGCATCCAAAGGATACGGTGATGACATTGAGCAGAGCTGTAGAGATACGGCACACCTGCAGACAGAGGTGTGCATGTGAGCTTTGCCAAGGTCAGCTGCCCAGCGTCAGGCATGAGAAGCTGCTGCCAGTCTTGGCCAACCGTCTGCCCTCGATCACCAGGTTGCAGCCAAGCTGCTGAAGCGCTCTGACGAGATTGCGTTGGGGGACTTCCGCACAGAGATTGCCATCCTGCGCAAGATCCACCACCCCAACACCACGCAGGTGAGGGCAGCCAGCGCACCCTGGGGCACCAACCCTGAGGAGGTGGCCCTTTGAATGCCCTGGTGGCCCTGCCTGCCCGCCTGCCTGCCTGCCTGCCTGGCCGCCTGCCCCCCTCTCACCTCCAGCATGACAATTGGGCCCAGGCAGCGCACCGCAGCCACACGCTTGGCTGCCACAAAGGCCAGCCCTGTCCCACGACCACCCTGGCAGTCAGTATTGCTGTCACCTTTCCCACCTGCCCCTCTCTCCCCCCTCTCCTGCAGTTCCTGGGAGCATGCACCAAGCAGAAGCCCTACATCGTGCTCACCGAGCTCATGGCCTGCTCGCTGGCGGACGCCTTCCAGCGCACCTACTTTGTGCCAGCACCCAGGCGCCAGGTCTGGACCCAAGCCCCCAGGGGCCACTGCATTAGCCCCAGCACACCTGGCAGCGCAGCACCTGGGGGCATGCTTGGCAGCGGTGACTTGCCGGTGGGCCAGGTTCAGGAGCCAGGGTCAGAACGTAGGGCAGCCCCTAACCCCAATCTAGCAGGGCGTAGCCAAGCTGGGCTATCGTTCTCACCAAGTGGGTTGCTCGTCTGCTCCATCTGGTGCCTGTCCCAGTGCCACTGCTGCTGCTGCCACTGCTGCGTCTCCTGACCCTGCCACTGTCGCTGTTGCTGGGACTGCCACAATGAGACGGTCCCTGATTTTGTCCTGCAGTCCTGATCGCTGACACGCATACTGCATGTTGAGCCCGTCTGCTACCAGTGCTGCTCCTCTGGTGACTCCCACTGCTGTCAATGCTGCCACTGCCGCTGTAGGTGGAGGTGGCGCTAGACTTTGCGCGGGGCATGGCATACTTGCACAGCCGGCGCCAACCCATCGTACACAGAGACTTGTGAGAACCAGGCCTAGTCAGCCCACCTCACGCCAGCACCTAACCCCAGACATGCAGCCAGCCACAGGCCGTCAAGGTGTCTCTCTTTCACCACAGACCTTCATGACCCCTTGGCACCGCATCCTTAGCATCCGTAGCCCCACCAATGCTCTGCATCCACCTCCACGCTGACATAGCTAGGTCACACTGGCATACGCAGTGGTCACACTCTGGCAGTCAGCATCACAGAGGGGGACGGGGAGGGGCTTGTGTTGGGCTTCATGTCAGGGGCTGAAGGAGTGTTCAGCGTTAGGAAAGGCCATGAGGGTGGCTGTGTGCAGGAAGCCGGCCAACCTGATGATCAGCGGCAACCTCAACGCTGACACAGAGCGGCTCTTCCTGGACTCTGGTGTCGTCAAGGTGTGGTGCGGTGCTGGCTGCATCCATGCACGCAACACACGGCCATCTGTGGCCCTACCTGCTTCCCTGGACTTCCCGCCCTTCTGTGTCTTCTGTGCTTGCTCCGCCCTCTCTGTGTCACCTGTCACCGGTGCTGAACATTCAGGAAACACTATGGGAAGAGTGAGAGGAGGAGGGGTCCATGTTCTTCACTCTGTGCCCCGCCATTCAATGCTGCACCACTGATGTGGCAACCCCCTCCCCACACTCAGTGAACCTCTCACCTCTCACACTGTTTTGTGCAAGCTTGCCCCATGCAACTACTGCCCAGTCCTGAGGCCAGGTCTCTGTTTACAGCCACATTCCACATCCCCAGCACCGATATTTACCTGCTGGGCCCGCCCTGCCAGCCCTGCCAGCCCTGCCCCTACCCTGTGCCAGCCTCCCACTCGAGCAGCACTCAGCCCTGCTCTCCTGTGCCTGCCCCTCCCCAGGTGGCAGACTTTGGGCTGAGCAAGTCCCTGGTGCCGGTGGAGAAGCATGGGCAGCTGAGTATGACAGAAGAGGACGCCACCACCTACAAGATGACTGGCGAGACAGGCTCCTACCGCTACATGGCACCAGAGGTGGGGCCAGGCAGGGGGTGGGCCATGGGGCAGGGCCCACACCTGCCATACTGTCTAACCATACGCTTGATACCGTACTCCAACCAATGCGCTCAGCTATTCATGTGTATGCTGATAGAGATCCTGTATGGTGTATTGCCCTTACCTTCCAACCTGCCTACCTACCTTCCTGACTGCCTACCTACCTGCCTGCTAGCACCCACATCTTGCCAGAGTGCGCTGGCCAGCAGCAGCAGCAGCAGGAGATGAGGTGCTCCCTGCTGCCCTGCACCAGGTGTTCCGCCATGAGCCCTACAACCTCAAGGTCGACGTCTACTCCTTTGCCATGATTGCATTCCAGGTGCAGGCCCAGCCTCAGCTGCTTGCTTGGGTGGGGAGCTGCTGGGTCAGGCTGCTGCTGGAACAGGTTGCTGCTGGAACAGGCTGCTGCTGGAACAAGCTGCCAGCACCATCCTGCCACACCTGCATGGCTGCAGCTTGCACCAGGGATTTATCACCCACCCGCCTGCCAGCTCATATTGCAGCCAGAGCTATATATAGTTACCACAGGTCAGAGCGGGCTGACCCACAGTGCCTGCCCACCACCACAAGCCGCCCCACCACCCTTCCGTCTCCTCCAGCAGCACCTACCTAGCAGCTTCCCACACTTGCTGCCAGCTGCCTCTTCCCAGTTGCCCCAACCTGCACCCCTGGTGCCCTTCATGATGTTCTGGCACCCTCCCTGAGAAAGGTTTGGTTGCCTGCAGCTGCCAGACCTGCTGGCCTGCCTGCCTCATGTTTCTCACCTGCCAGATATTCGAGTGTGTGGCACCCTTTGCCGGGGACGACCCCCTGGAGGCGGCCAAGGCTGCCGCCATGGAAAACGCGCGCCCAGCCTTCCCCCCTCGCCGCCAGCTCTCACCTATCCAGGAGGTGAGAGACAGGTGGAGGAGGGGGTGGGACTAGGGCTGCGCTGCAGCTCCTGGTGTTGTGAGCGCAGCTGGTCCCTTCAGTGTGTGCTTACCTCAGCCCTGCCCTGTTGCACTCCGCCTTCATCACCTCTGCTCTGCTGCTCCCCACCTGGCTGCGCCCCCGCCCTCCTGCTCTCTGCCCTGCTGCCGCCCCCTGAGGCCCCGCCCTGGTCCCACCCGCCTGTTGCCCAGGGTCTGCGCACCCTGGTGAAGAACTGCTGGGAGGGGGAGCCGGAGAAGCGGCCCTCCTTTGAGGACATCGTGCAGCGGCTGGAGGCCATGCTGGAAACCCTGCCCAAGCACACCCACTTTGACAAGGGGCCGGCACCAGGGGACTGCTGCGTGGTGTCCTGATGCATCCAAGGCTGGGTGGGGAGGAAGGGAGGGAGTGAGGGGTGGGAGGGAGGGAGGGAGGGAGGGAGGGGTGTGTATGGGTTGAGGGGTCAGGGCTGGGGGTAAGGGGGGGTGGAAGGATGGCTGCAGGGCTTGACAGGAGGGGTGTTGGTTTTGGGCAAACATAACTCGACTTTGCCTACATTCATCCAGTCTGACCATACCCTCCATGTGATGCTATCAGTACAAAATCCATGCTAGATTTTCTCATGCCAGGGGGCCTGGGGCAATTGCCTGCGCCACCTAGCCGCACCTTGCCTCTGCAGTGCAGCCTGCTGACTGGGTGAGTGAAGCTCCCTTGTAGGTAATGACACTGTTGGCAGCGCCAGACCTGGATGGTCTGCTAGGCCTGGCGGCTGCTAGAAACTGGTTGAGGCTGGGAGGGGAAGAGGTTTTTCTTGTGACTGGCCCATGATGGATCCCAGCGCCCAGCTGGTAGCCACTAGAGTCCTCTAGAAAGGCTGCAGCGTGGTGCCCCTAGAGACCTGTTGACGGCGGCCTGATGCTTGTCTGTGTCGTGTGGCAGCCAACAGGGCCGGGTGCTGTGGGAAAGGTACATGTGTAGAACATCAACACCTGGGCCTCCATGTGGTCCTACTGGCACCATGTGGGACAGTGGCCCCGCGCCATGCACTTGTGTTGTGTTGGTCAGGAAAAAGTAAGCACTGCCACGGCGCGACACATCATGAACTCTCATCACCTTCATCACATTTGGAATGACAAAAACATGTGAAGTGTAACCTATGTTGAAAGGGCTCGGTGAAGGTGGCTTTAGCCGTCAGCCGTGAGGCTGCTTGGCAGGGCTCGAGTACTCTGCCAACCTTGTGTGTTGCAATCGAAGGTGGTTGCCTACACCGCTGGAGTTCGTTAGATATGCAGGGCTGCTTGACCAACCTTCCCCTCCAGGTTCGCACTTGAAGTTTAGGGCACATGAGAGCGCAGTCAACACCCGCCCTTTGTGCCACCTCCCGGCCATTAGTGAGGTTCCCGGCGACGCCGTCGCAGCGCGGCCCACTACGCCAGCTTGCAGTGACCGGGACATTCAAGGGTCAAACGGCGCAGCATGCTGGTCGGCGTCCTGAAACGCGGTGCGGATCTCCAAGCGTTGCTGCCTTCGCAACACCGCGCCCTCGTATCGCAACCTCTCCGCAGGACAGCTCGGCTCGAGTCTGAAAGGGATCTGCAGGCAGCGCGAGGCAAGCAGCAGACAAGGAGAACAAACTCATCAGGGTTCGCAACCGCAATTAAGCTGGCCCCAGCTGGTGCGTCAATGATGCCACGTCAAGCCAGCGTGCATCGCCCTAGACTGGAGCACAGCAGCGCGAGGAAGAGGTATGGCTCCGTCCGCTCGGTTCGCTTATCCATGCCTCGGGTCCAGGCATTGACTCACACCTGCAGTGGAGTGAGGGCTGTGGGACTACCACCAGGCCCCCCTGCCACGCACACCAAGGTGATGAAGGCGTCCACACAGTGAAACAGCTCGCCCTCCTGCACCCACACTCATCCGGCTGTGTGGGTAAGCAAGGTGGGCTGGGGCAGCAGTAGACATGGTGGGGTAATGGCAGCACCAACAGCCGTGTACTGCCGTGAGTGTGACCAAGCTGTGGGTTAGGGTGAGGGATTCGAGTGAGATATCTGCATTCTGCCTGCCATCAACCACATAGCAAAGGTGTTTATTTTTCACAGTGCCCTGTATGCCGTGAACGACAGAGCTTTGAACTGCCTCCCGCTCCCTCCCCCTCCCCCTGCACCCCTGCCCTTCCAGCTCTTCCCTGACCCACCCCTGGCCCACCGACCTCTGGGTCTTCCCCGTGCACCGACACCTGCACCTCCAGACTGCTGCCCCAGATGGCAGTCACCTGCACAGGAGGGACAGCCCAGGCGGCTGCACAGGGCCTTTAGGGGCAGGGGGTGTAGCGGCGGGGGGGCAGGGGCGCAGGGGCAGGGGGGCAGGGCCTCAGGGGCAGGGCCAGGGGAATCTAAGGCAGGGCTTCATCCACCTTGATCGGGTTGACAGGACATATACAGGACTCCTAAACTGGGCTCTAACCAGCAGGCAAGGCTAATACGTCGGAAAGTTTTGGACCTCTAGTAACTGGCTTCGTGGAGGATTTCAGTTATGATAAGGCTCTGATGAGGCGCAAATCAGAGGTCCGAAACTTTCTGATGTAGGCAGCTGCCCTTCAGCTACAGGGTGTGGGCCGCATGGGGTCAGGGGTCACATGGGAGGGGCGGTGCGGCTAGCCTCTGCTGCCTTGCCTGGGCCACGACATACAGCATGTGTCCCAGGCGTGTTGCGCGTGAGAACACCACGCTGTCCAGGGCTGCGGTGAGCACGTGCGGGGCGCGCAGCCGCGACGCAGATATGTAGGCGCACTGCTCAATCCAGCTCATCACCTGTGGGGCAAGGGAGGGCCACAATAAGAACAACTACTACTACACAACAACCGCACAATGTACTCAATCAACATGGGCGGGGAGGGGAGGGGGAGGGGGAGGGGGAGGGGGGAGGGGGAGGGGGAGGGGGAGGGGGAGGGGGGCTACTCTCACCTGGCCCCCAAAAGTGATCCCCAGCGTGTTGCAATGCTGCGGCATGATCAACTGGGTCACATGCGCCTCAGTCAGTCCAGGCCGCACTGAGGTGCGCAGCCTGGGGCCAGGAGCCACGCCCTCCATGGCCGCCCTGCCCCCTGCTGCCGCCCCCTGGGCCTCAGCAGGGCCCTCAGCCCTTGGGCCGTAACTGCCCAGCAGCCAGTAGTCCGGCACCAAACAGGGGTAGAGGGTCAGGGCTGGGGGGGTGGGCTCCCGCGGGGCTGCGCTGCTGCTTGTGGGGGGAGGTTCCTGCTGGTCACACCCTGGAGAGTGTGACCCTCCTGGAGGGTCACACACTTCTTGGTCCAAGGTTAGTCTAGGCTTAGGTCCTTCAGCGAGCTTGGAGTCATTCAAACGGTCACTCTCAATTGCGCACAAAAGGCGGCTGGCTGCAGCGGGCCCCACCTGGCCTGCATCCGCTGTGGCAGTTGAGCCAGGGCTCGGCATGCTGGTGGTTGGGTGGTTGGCGGTGACATGGGGACTGTGAGGGGTGCCTGGGCAGCGGGTGCCAGCCGGCGCATGTGGTGCGGGGGAGCGGCTGGGGTTGATGGTGATGGTGGGGGGCAGGGTGGGGCCCCCCTGGCGGTACGTGATGGGCTGCAGCCTGCACCGGGGGGAGCAGCAGCAGGGGAGCAGCAGAGCAGGGGACCTGGCCCAGGCCCAGCAGCAGCAGCCAGGGGTCAGCTGGCAGCCTACCTACCTGCACAGCAGCAGGCTGCCCGCGGCCCCCTGCCCCCCAGCCTGCTCCGCGCTGCGCTGCCGAGCTTGGCGTCGCCCCTCAGCCGCCTCAAACAGACGCCGCTGATCCGGAGTACCGGGACACACCAGGGGCAGCGTGGGGCGCCTCCCCCCCTTTGAGCCAGCAGCAGCAGCTGTGGGGGCGGTGGCGGGGTCAAGGGCGGGGGCGGAGGCGCAGCGGGTGGTCTGGGGGGTGGGGGGCCCCTGCTGCTGCTGGAGGGCAGGGGCGCAGGGGGCCGGGGCGGGAGGGGGGTCCCTTGGCCCCTGGCCCCTGCCCAGGGCCACGAAGGTGAGGTATGCGCTGCAGCAGTGGTGACGCTGCCCGGTGCGCATGTCCTCCGCCTCTACACGCACCCCCACCTGCAGCCGGCCAGGCAGACAGCAGCTGCCCGCCACCTTGGCAAACTGTGACTTTCAACCTCTGGTTCCCAACTTCCAACTTCCTACTTCCTACTTCCTACAGCCGGCAGAAATGGCTGCGCCTGGAGGCTGGTGGCCGCCTGCCCCTGCGGGCCCTTTCTAGAAGCCACAACACCGGGCGGCTCATGATGGTCACAGGGTCACACACACACCAACCAACCAACCTCCCAACTGACCGCCCGCCACCCATCTGACAATTGAAAACTGGCAGTCGCATGCCCCCTTCCATTCAAATCCTCACATTCCCACCCCCTGGCCCTGCCTGCTGCCCTGGCCCTGCCTGCTGCCCTGGCCCTGCCTGCTGCCTTGGCCCACACCTCCATGGAGGAGGTGAAGGTGCGGTGAACCATGGCAGCCACGATCACAACAGCACCCAGCCGGCACGGCCTGCAGGGCCAGGCAGCAGGCAGGGGCGCCTCACTCCACCTCACGCCACCTCACTCCACCTCCACACCTCACATCATGCTGCCCATGGCTAACTTAGCAAACAGGAGAGGCAAGGGCAAACGAAATAACTGTAAAACACATCACTGTCTCACTCTATCTTCCCCCCCGTCTTTCTTTGTCCTTTTAGCATTCACACTTTCATGATCCTCGAGGCACACAACTAGGTTTAAATTCTGTGCCTCACACATCTCACCCTCGGCCCCACTCTCCCTCTCCCCACATTCACTGCCTCCCCCCGCCTTACCCATCCTGACCCTCCTGCCCCCCCACCCCAGCCTGCTGGCTGTGTTGGCCGCTGCTGCCTGGCTGCCTCTGACCTGAGGAAGTGGACCGCGCCCACCACTGCCGTCACGCACGGGCCCCGAGCCAGGGTCTTGGCCGACATGCCCGCGCATATGTCGATCCAGCTGCACGTGCAGGCCAGGCAGCACCGGCCAGCAGCAGCAGCAGCAGCAGCGAGGGGCACTTGCTCCAACCTGGCTGGTGGCAAGGTAGCCCATCAGGGTCACTAAGACCTCCCACCAGGACGCAGCAGGACCCTGAACGGCCTCACTGCCCTCACTGCATGCTTGCCCTGCATGCCCAGGCAGCACCAGGGGCCAGGTGGGTGCTGCAGGTCCTGTGGCACCTCTATTTTCAGACCTGACCAGCTCCCACCCAAGCAAGTCTGAAGGGCACAGCCAACCGGGTGGGGTAGGGTGTGGTAGAGGTGGAGGTGAGGGTGAGGGGTCAGGGGTGGGGCGGGAGAGGTTGTGAGGGTCCAGGCCTAAGGCTGAATGGATGGCCCACCTCCACCTGGGCGTTGGCCTCCTGCCAAGCCTGCCCGAGGCATCCCACTGCCTGACACCGCCTCAGCACCCCGCCAGTCAGGCTCAGGGCACCAGGGGGTGTGGGATGCCGGCAGCAGTGCGGCAGGGAGCAGGGGGCAGAGGGCGGGGCAGGGGACGCACCTGAGCACCTGCGCAGCACACAGGAGCAGCACAGGCGGCCCAAATCCCCATCAGCACCTGCCTGGCAGCAGCCAGCAGGCAGGGCTGCACTCAGCAGGCAGGGCGGATCAGGGGGCTGAGGGCTGAGGGTGGACCAGCTGGCTGCCTAGCTCTGGTCCGCTGGCTGCTGTACCATGCGGAGCTGCTGCTATGCTTTGCCTCTTGAGCTGCTGACCTGTAGTGTGCAGTGAGGTGGGCAGGCTGGCTGGTGGTCTACCGCTGACTCAGCCACAGCCCTGAGAGCTGCCTCAGAGGGCTGCCTCAGAGGCTGCCTCATTGGGGACATCATAGGGGACACTAGGCAACACTGCTCTGCCTGCCTGCCTGCTGACCTGCCCTAGCAACCCATCACCCGGCACACGGACCTGCGGGGTCAGGCCACCTGGTTGCTAGGCGGTGCTGATCTTAGGGCCTGTCTGCTTGCCTGCCTACAGACCTGCCCCGCCTGCCTGCCTGCTGCCTGCCTGCCCGCTGCCTGCCTGCCTGCTACCCTGCTCGGGCTGCCTGCCTGCCTGCTTGCTGACCTGCCCTGCATGCCTGCAGCGCTGCTCACTGACCTGGCCGCCAAAGCAGATGCCTGAGCCATCCACTTCAGACGGCAGCACGATCTGGTGCATGACCACCCTGGTGGCTGCCATGGGGACTGCCACTGCAGGGGCAGGGGGCCTGGCTGCATGGGGCAAGCCAACACTGGCTGTGGGAGCTCCCTGTATCAAGGAAGCTGCTTGGCAGCTGCTGGGCGGGGAGGAAGCTGCTACTGCTGCTGAGTGGGTGGGGTTAATGCTGGCAGCAGGAGTTGATAATGAGTAGGCTGTTTCTGCCTTAGTCACATGGAGGTCTACGATGGGTGAGAGGGTGGAGCTGCTTGCGACATGGGCAGCCTGGTAAGGAGATCCTTGCGCCTGTGGGTTAGCTGGGGTAGTGTTGAACTCATGGCGTGGTGGGTCAGAATGGTCAGCCAGGACAGCCTCGGTTGGTGGCATGGGCGTTGGCTGTCCTGTTTCGCTTGTGACCTCCGCACCAGCCTCAGGGTGGGGGGCCTCGGGCGTTGTCAGGACTGCTACGGGGCTCGCAAGTGCAGGCTCATGATCGCTGGGATGCTGGGATGGCTGGGAGGCTGGGCTGGGGTGGGATGGCACAGGCAGCTGGGCTTGGGGTAGGTCCGCGGGGGCGTCCCGTGAAGGGCGAACAGTCGGCATGACCTGAATTGCATCAGTGTCTGCTGATCTGCTCGCCGCCTCGTCGGGTGTGCCACCCGGCTGCACAAGTCGCGCGACAATTTGCTCGAGGTGGGCCACCCGGCGTACAAGATCGCTTAACTCAACATCCATTGCACCAGAACACAGTCGCGCAGGCTAGCCTCTGTCCGCGGGAGCCGCACCCCACACCTTAGTGAGTGGCATTTGAATGGTGTCAGCTGGTGCATTGCGCGAATGCTGGTCCGAAGCCTACGCACCGGCTACTTTCGTGCCTCCAATGAGCGTAGTCTGTGGCGATGTTGGACGTCGAGCTGCATCGCGGAGCTGCTGCCTGGGTGAGCTAGTGAGCCCGAAGTCGAGACGGTCGGCGCAAGTCGTGCCTTCAGCTACGCTGTTGACCTGGTCACAGAGTCCGCCTTACCGCCACCAAGCAGTTTAGTCACGAGGAAGTGGCCCAGTTCCTGAGCATCACAGGGGATGCCAATCCGCTGCACATCAGCAAAGAAGCAGCAATTGCAGCAGGTGCGGTGATCAGGCATGTGTGCACATGTGTGTAGGTATACTGAAACAGGGCATGTCAACATTGAAGATTGATTGATTCATTGAAGATGCCTGACCCCACCTGTCTGCCCATCTTGAGCACTGCAGCGCCCAGGAACCTGCTCATGGTCAGGATCATGCAGCATGGTGCTCAGCAACTCATACAGAGTGGCAGTACGGGCACAACAGTACCACGATGCACATTGTGTGCATTTATTCTTGCTCATGGCAGTTTGGCAGTTGCTAGTGCGGCTGGCCAGGTGCAAGCGCCCTAGCTGTGCTGCTGCTGGCGGGGCAGGGTTCCCTGGGCCTCTGGTGCCTGGCGTGCTGCTGGCCTCACTCTTCCCGGCCATCATCGGCTCGGCCTGCCCTGGGGCTGTGTATGCAAGCCAGAGCCTGGCTTTCCGCGCCCCTGCATTGGTGAGGCGTGTAGAGGATTATGGTCTCGGACAGGGGCAGGGGCAGGGGCTGGAGTAGGAGCAGGGTCAGGGGCAGGAGCTGAGGCAAGGGGGCTGGGGCAGGGGCAGGAGAGGGGGCAAGGGCTGGCCAGGGGCAGGGGCAGGGGCAGGGGTGTCCTTTGCTGGAGCTTTCCTGTTGGGCGTCACACCGTGTGTGATTGGAAAGTGCATTGGAAACTGCAATCATAAGCTAGACTGCAGCCATGGAGTTGCTTGAGGGATGCACCAGGACAGCTTAGAATTGACAACTGTTTGGTGGCTTGGTCTGGGGTCCGCAGGAAAATGATCTATATTGCTTCATTGCGCTCTTTCTGCCTGCTGCTAGCATTACTGTGTGCCACCTGCATGTGAGCATGGTGCATGGTGTTGTGGCCATGCCATGCCATGCGAATGCAGGTTTCCATGCGCGTGACCGCATGCGTGACCGTGGAGCGAATCAGCGGGCGCCGGGTGAGCTTTGAGACACAGTGTTTCTCAGATGCCCAGCCACCTACTCTGCTGCTGGACGGTCGAGCCCTGGCACTGTTGCCGAGCCAGAGACCAGTAGTGAGGAGCAGCGGGAAGGAGCAGGCTGATGGCCCATCGACATAGCTCCCTTTGTCAGTCAGGTTTGACAGGAGGAGAAGGCCCATGAGAAGAAACCACGCAACTGTCGACAGCGCCAACACTGCTTCCCAAGCAGAGATTCTTGCATGGGTTCACCGCAGGGTGTTGACCTTGATACTCCCTCCACTGGACGAAATCCCTCGGGCAGCCATGGGCAGCGTCCTTAACAGCAACAGACCCCATCCCGGTGGCACCTTCCCCCTTATGACCCTGGGACTCCCTCGCTGCTCGTGCCTCGCCTCGCCCGTGCAGAGTGGATGTATAGACTGACAGCATACACTTCCTTCACAACTAGGGGCTATCGTAGCCCCTAATTGTGAAGGAAGTGTATGCTGTCAGTCTAGCTGTCATAGCCGCTATGTCATGCCAATGTTAACATGCATCATCCTGATTCACAAAAGATATCCAGGCCCGTCTGCGTATATGTAAGGAACAGCTTGGACAGTGCGCAGGTGCATGCAGATGATGCAACCACTTGACGAAGCCCTTCAGGTTTGAAGCCGTGAGGACCTGGATCCTCACGGCAGCCCGTTGCTTGATCCGCTACGAGAATGGGGTTAACAATCTGAGGGGTGGGGGCTGGGGGCTGAGGCGGCTAGGAAGGGAGGGGAAGGGCATGAGGCGCATGGGCCTGCACTAATATGAGAGTCAATGGAGGTGCTGGTTGAGGAAGGGCTGGAGAGGTTGAGGTGGGAGGGCTGTGCTGGCTGCAACACCATGGGTGGCAGGAGCAGCGTGCACCCATGAGCACGACTGCCAAGCTCAATTGATACGACCCTTGGCAGTAGGAGGTGTATCCGCTTCCACATGAACTCTCTTACATAATTGGGATTTGCACACAGGGTTTTCTCAGTTAATAAACGCCGTTGTTCCAATAAGGGGCCGTGACCGCAGGTAACCGCACTCTGACCTTGTTGCTGTTGTTCTCCCTCGAGGGAGTTCAGTGTGCGCTGATGCTGTCAGGCTGCTGCAGGGACAGTGGATGAGCACAGCCCTCGGTGTATTGCACACAGGGCAGTGCTCTGCGCAGGACAAAGAGTGCGCGTCCAGAATGCGATGCACTTGCGGGCTGGGGGCATAGAAGGGTCGCTGGTCACCCCCGCCATTGGCTGCACCCCTGATAAAATCTTTCTGGTTTTTATGAGTGTTACAGCGATTCTCGCGCAGGGCGATGCAGCTCATTAAAGCGAAGCTAGCGGGCTGCTCGGGCTGATGTGCACCTGTGCCGGGGCGGGCGGGGGTGCTGTGAAATCGGGTCGCGTTGTGCCGGGAATGGCCTGCTTAGTGGGGCTGTGATCAGAGAACAGCTATCGCGCTCAGCGGACCAGCTTTTCAAATTTTTAAATTTTGGTCGGGCGCAGTACCCCCCCTGACATGTGTTCTAGTGCTAGTGCTAGTGCTGGTGGCATGTTAAGAGTGGTGGTATGGCTTGTGGCCTGTCCCTGCACCCGAACAGCGTGCACCTCGTGTAACGTCAAATTCCGGCTTTTTCCGGCTGCCATAACTGTCCTACCAGGACGTCAAATGATGAATTGCCAGTTCAGCGCGGCTCCTTGTGTGGTCACCTAACGTGTCTGCAAAGCAGAAACGCGTTGTCTTGATGTGTGGTCCGTTTCATGTGTGGGGGGTGATACTCATATCAGCTCAGTTTATGCATCTTTTTGACTGATTCTAGCTGCGTTTGGCTGCAAAAGAACCACAAGCACCGATGCGGTAACCACCTTGACATTGCTGTCACATGTGGACTGAACCCGTGTTGAAGAATGCGATTTAAAGCGCTGTTGCATGCTGGTTTAAAAATTAGTTTGGATGCGCCGTTCACGCCGCGCTGGGTCCCAGCTGCCTACAGCGGTTGCTAAGAGTGTCTGCGTGGCGCCAGAACACGTCGCGTGTTGGGGGCCAGCCACCCGGCAAACCGCTGGGGCTGACTGCACTCTAGTCAGGCCATAAGCAGCTCATCGCACGAGTCGGCGGCCTCATCCGTGCAGAAATGAGAAAGTTTTTATCTCTTGAGCCACGGGGGTGCAGCCAATGGCGGGGGTGACCCGCTGCATCGCTGCCTGCATCCGCCTGTGCTGGTCCCATAAGCCCAGTGGGGCCTCATCGGCAGCCAGCCTGTCAGCCAGCTACCCAAAAACAGATGCTCGAGGCAATACTGCAGACAAGTCAAACATAGATATGGAGTCACTGCCCCGGTCACTGTTGGAGCGCTGTGCCTAGGCCACCGTTGCGATTGACGTGCTGGGCAGAGAAAAACAGGTGCAACCACTCTACAAGCGCAGCCTGCTTGCCTTGAAGACCAGAACCCTCTAGGAGCGCCTGAGCCTGGTTAGGCAATGGCAGTCAGCAGGCAGCGGCACCAACATAGGTACAGACATCAGTGGTGGAGGAGGGGGGAGTCACCTGCAGCTGCAGCCTGCCTGCCTGGCCACACTGCTCTCCATTGCCCATCATGGCTGCTGGCTCAAGCCAGGGCGGTGCTGTCCTGCTCAGACCTGCGGGGTCACGGCTGCCGGCTGAGAGGTGATGGGCACTGAGGGACACCATGACCCAGGGCTCACTGCCCTGCTCAAGCCGGAGCCCTGCCTCCAGCCTCCAGCCTCCTGCCCCTGGCCAGCCGCAATGATGATGATGATGATGGTCTAGACCCCCAGCCATCTGCTGCTGTAACCCAGCAAGCCTGGTGCGCCCGTCTGATGCTAGCCTGCTGCAGCGCACCTGGCCCCACCTAGGCCCCCAGGCTGCCCGCATGCATACTCATATATGTCACACACCCAGCCTCGCCTCCCTCCCTCTCTCAACCTCACACCCCACCTCCCTATTGCCGCAGCTCCCTGGACCCCCTTACCCTCTTACCCCCTTACCCCCAGTCACTGCTGTACACCTGGGCAGCTTCGTGCTCCCAGCTACACCCTGAACTGCAGCCCCCCCTGCGCTTTCTTGGCCCAGCTGCTTGCCCATCTTCGCCATTCTCAACCCAGTCCTGCGGGGCAGGGAGCAGGGGGCTTGGCTCCCAGCTACACCCAAACCCACGCTCTGTGCCTCTCTGCCCTACCTAACCCAACCCTGACCCTACCGCTAACCTCTACCCCTAACCAAACCCTAGCCGCGCACGTCATGCGCCTCCCCGCTGCTGAGCCGCATGCCGGCCGCGTCGAGCTCCTACCCTGCCACGTGGCACTGGCCGTGGTGTTGTAGCCCCGGGTTTAGGTGCTGGCAGCTGATGTGGGGTCGGAGACGGCAGCGGCTGAGGCCCGGTAGGGGCCTGGTCGGCATGCTGGGTGGTGGAGGGTGGTGGGGAGGGGCTGGGCTGGTCCAGAGCACACAGGGCCAGCAGCTGAGAGGGGGGAGGGCAGTCCAGGGCGGGCAGGGTGTGCACCAGGCTCAGGGCATCCCTGGGGCTGAGAGTGCCTGGCACCAGGCCTGACCCCTGGCTGCAGCCACTCTCGACCACCTCAACCAGCTCGCACAGTGTGAATGGACCCGCTGCACCTGCTGCAGTCGTAGCTGCAGGACGGGCTCCTCTGGTGGCAGCTGTACCTGCTGCTGCTGCTGCTGCTGCTGCTGCTGCTGCTGAGGCTGGCAATGTTGCCTGAGCTCCCCCCCTTACCCCACCGCCCACCCACCCCCCTGACCCTGAGCCTAACGGAGCTTCTGACTTCCCTGGCCCTGCTGCCCCTTCTGTCCCCTCTTCCCCTGACGCTGCCGCCTCAGCTGCTGCCGCCCCTGCCCCAGGTGTAGTGCTGCTGGTCGTAAGCGAGCTGCCGCTCTCCAGCTGCTGCCCCTCCTGCCGCCGCTGCTCCTCCAACAGCCTCAGCTGCTGCCGCTGCTGCTCCTGCTGGCCTCTCAGCTGTTGCAGCTGGTAGCTGAAGTGGGTCACAGCCCCAGGCTGCATGGTGGCGGCTGCGCAGGCCTGGACACGAGCAGCCAAGGCCTGGCGCCAGGGGAGGGGGGGCAGGTAGCCCAGCTGCTGCAAGCCCAGAGCCGTGCTGCGCAAGGACTGCGGGCGGGGCCAGGGGCAGGGGCAAGGGATGGGGCAAGGGCAGGGGCAGGGGCAGGGGCAGGGGCAGGGGCAGGGGCAGGGGCAGGGGCAGGGGCAGGGGCAGGGGCAGGGGCAGGGGCAGGGGCAGGGGCAGGGGCAGGGGCAGGGGCAGGGGCAGGAGTGTGGGGTACGCACCATGGGCATTGCACGACAAGCAGCGGCAGCACAGACAGGAGCAGGAGCGAGGCTTGACCTGCCTGACAGTGCCCAGTGTGGCTCAGTACAGCAGGGTGGCAGCAGCATCAGTGGGTGCTGCAAAGGCGAGGGCAGGGGACAGAGCGCGCCTGGTCCTGAGGGGGCAGGGCAGGGCAGGGTACAGGCCTCGACTTGCCTGCCCAGACAACGACGGCAGCTGTGGGGCGGTGGCACGCATGAAGGCGGCCATCCAGGGCCCAGGGGGTCGGCAGCCCGACCCTGCCAGGCCCCACACCAGGCAGCTGAGCTCCTGGCCGCTGAACTCGGGCAGCAGGGCCAGGGTCTCCTGGAACAGGCGGTCCATCCAGGCCTGCCAGGCGGGAGAGGCAGGCGTCGGGTTGGCAGCGAGAACTGGTGGCCAAGAGTGCAGAGCAGGAATGGAGGCAGGGGCAAGGCAGTAGAAAGAGTAGGGACCAGTGTTTTTTTTCGTTTGGCGAGTTTCAAGATTAGTCGCGCAAAGTGACATGGCCCAGGCTCATACCCTCAAATTCATAGCTCGAACATACTTGGCTTCATAAACAATTCCAAGGCGCAGGGCACAATTCAGCGACATTTTCGTACTTCGCAAAGCGACCATTTCATAGCGCAAAGCGACCTCTAAAACATACCATTTCATAGTATGTGGCACGATGGGGGCACGGTGTGGCACGATGGGCCGAGTATGTGGCACGATGGGGGCGCTGTGTGTGTGAGGTGAGTCAGAGCTGCGGCCTCACTGTGGCGTTGAGGTAGGGCAGGGCGGGGCAGGCGGCCCGGGGGTGACCAGCCCCTGCTTGTTCAATCTAGGTGCGTATGGCTTGATGCTTGTCAGGTGGGACATAGGACCCCAGGCTGGTGCAGGGCAGAGTCTAGCTTGAGGGCAGGGCTGTAGCAGGGTGTGGCGTTGCACGGACATCCAAAGAAAGAAAGAGAGAGAAAAAAAAACAGACTACGCCCTCGCCGTCGGGCGTGCATTAAGAAAGGAGAGTAGCCTCTGGGCGTGCCCTGGCTACCCTCCCACCAGGCAGGGCCATCCAACACATTCGGCAAACATGACGCTGCTGCAGACTCTGCGCCATCAGCATAGGAACAGACACCACGTCGCATAAGACCAGGGCCTAGCGCTGGCTGCCACTGACCTGGGGTGGCCAGCCGGCCTGCAGCGTGCGCCAGGCCCACACCATGTTGGCGACCTCCCTGGGCGCCATGTGGGGCAGCAGCTTGAACGACTCCTCCACCACCGCCTCAAGCCAGGTGCCAGGAGGAGGCCAGTGCTGGCGCGCCACAGCCCACAGCAGCTGCGCACAGTCCTGGGCAGGGCCAGGGCCAGGGCCAGGGCCAGGGCCAGGGCCAGGGCCAGGGCGAGTCAGTCAGTCAGGCAAGTAGGCAGGCAGGAAGGCAGTTTGGGCCCAGACGCCGACTGTGGAGGGGCAGGCAGGCATGGGGTGTGTGTTGGGATGGCGAGGAGGGCTGGGAGGTGAAGAAGGTGGGGTGGCAGGGGGAGGTAGGCGCGCCGAGCTTTGCGTCCCCCTCCCCTTGTGCCTGGAGCTATGAGTTAGGCAGGACAGGGGAGGGAGGGCAGGACACGGGAGGGAGGCTGCTGGTCCAAGGGAAATGGTATGTCGGCCCTCCCTTCGCGCCTGGCATTGGAAGCTTGAGGGCAGGAGAGGGGAGGGAGGGTGCTAATGGTGTGGTAAGGAAGGGTGGTACCATGCTGCTGTTGTCACTGCTGCTAGAGATGCTGGTGTTCAGCGCTGGTGGCAGGAGGAATGGAGGGACACAAGGGATGGAGGCAGGAGGGGAGGCAGTAGGAGGAGAAGGAACCAAGGGCAGCCGCCATGAGGCTTACACCAGGCCACCAGGCATGACGGGAGCTCAGTGCAGGTGAGGTGGGGTGAGGTGAGGTGAGTCAACGCTGCGGCCTCACCGTGGCGTTGAGGTAGGGTAGGGCTGAGAAGGACGCCTGGAAGAACGCGTGCATGAAGGGCGGGGGCACTGGCTGGCGCAGCTTGGCCAGGGCCCAGGCCATGTTGGCTAGCTCCTGGCAGTAGTGACAGCAGCACGGCACCAGGGCTTGGCGTGGGTGGTGACAGCAGCCAGGGCACCAGCGTCAAGGAGCGATGGAGGGCTAAACCAACATGAGGGAAACATACAGGGGAAGCTGAGGAAACATACAGGAAACATACAGGAAACATACATTGAGGGGGGAAAAAGGTCCCCTGCCTCGTCACTCTCTTCCTAGGCCCCCTCCCACTGCTCTCCCTGTCCCTATCCCTGCTGCCTGACCCCGTTTAGTCCAGCCTGCTGCTCACTAGCTTCCACCAAACAGCCCTCATTCCTACACTAGGAGCTGAGCAGGACCCAATGCTCTGGTTGTCTAACCTGACGCCACTGGCTAAAACCCTTGACGCTGCCTCTGCCCTGCCCTGCCCTGCCCTGCCCTGCCCTGCCCTGCCCTGCCCTGCCCTGCCCTGCCCTGCCCTGCCCTGCCCTGCCCTGCCCTGCCCTGCCCTGCCCTGCCCTGCCCTGCCCTGCCCTGCCCCGCCCCGCCCCGCCCCGCCCCGCCCCGCCCCGCCCCGCCCCGCCCCGCCCCGCCCCGCCCCGCCCCGCCCCGCCCCGCCCCGCCCCGCCCCGCCCCGCCCCGCCCCGCCCCGCTCTGCCCTGCTGCCCTGGACCTACTGATTTACTCATGAGAGCCCGGAACCCCCCTTGCGGGCAGGCAGGAGCAGGCAGGGGCAGGCGAGAACAGGCAGAGGCAAGGGTAGGGGGTAGGCAGGTGGCGCCACATGCAGACCGGGGCTGAGCCTACCTGCGGCTTGAGGCGTGGCAGGTGCTTGCGCAGGCACTCCACCATGACTGTGCGCCACGCTTCAGAGGGCTGGGGGTTCAGCACCACCACTGAGCACAACATGTTCACTGCCTCCTGCACACAGCCTGGAGTGGAGTGAGTGCTACAGGGGGACAGGAAGCAGGTGCAGGTGCAGGTGCATGCTAGAGAGTGGCACTGTTGAACTGTGTGCGGCTGCAGCAGTAGTCAATGTAGGGAAGGAGGAGGTGGAGGTGGAGGTGGAGGTGGAGGTGGAGGTGGAGGTGGAGGTGGAGGTGGAGGTGGAGGTGGAGGTGGAGGTGGAGGTGGAGGTGGAGGTGGAGGTGGAGGTGGAGGTGGAGGTGGAGGTGGAGGTGGAGGTGGAGGTGGAGGTGGAGGTGGAGGTGGAGGTGGAGGTGGAGGTGGAGGTGGAGGTGGAGGTGGAGGTGGAGGTGGAGGTGGAGGTGGAGGTGGAGGTGGAGGTGGAGGTGGAGGTGGAGGTGGAGGTGGAGGTGGAGGTGGAGGTGGAGGTGGAGGTGGAGGTGGAGGTGGAGGTGGAGGTGGAGGTGGAGGTGGAGGTGGAGGTGGAGGTGGAGGTGGAGGTGGAGGTGGAGGTGGAGGTGGAGGTGGAGGTGGAGGTGGAGGTGGAGGTGGAGGTGGAGGTGGAGGTGGAGGTGGAGGTGGAGGTGGAGGTGGAGGTGGAGGTGGAGGTGGAGGTGGAGGTGGAGGTGGAGGTGGAGGTGGAGGTGGAGGTGGAGGTGGAGGTGGAGGTGGAGGTGGAGGTGGAGGTGGAGGTGGAGGTGGAGGTGGAGGTGGAGGTGGAGGTGGAGGTGGAGGTGGAGGTGGAGGTGGAGGTGGAGGTGGAGGTGGAGGTGGAGGTGGAGGTGGAGGTGGTGGAGGTGGAGGTGGAGGTGGAGGTGGAGGTGGAGGTGGAGGTGGAGGTGGAGGTGGAGGTGGAGGTGGAGGTGGAGGTGGAGGTGGAGGTGGAGGTGGAGGTGGAGGTGGAGGTGGAGGTGGAGGTGGAGGTGGAGGTGGAGGTGGAGGTGGAGGTGAGGGGTATGAGGAGGGTGTAGGTCGAGTCCTGGGTAGGAGCAGCAGGCACCCACCCTGACCTGCACTGACCTGCGGAGGGCAGGATGGCATCAGGCCACATGACACCTGCAGCACCCTGTCCAGCCAGCGGGGGTGGCGGGTGCAGCGGCAGCTTGGCCACAGCCATCAGCAGCTGGGACACGTCCAAGGCTTTGCACTCCCCCAGCTTGGCCAGGGACACCTGATACAGCGGCCATGCAGGGAGGTCAGCCGCCCTTGACACCAGGTTAGCAGCGGAGCAGTGCCTGGTGAGCAGCCAGGTTGAGCTGGCAGTCAGGTATGCACCACACAGTCAGCAGTTGGGCACAGCCCTTGCAGGAGGGCACATGGCAGGTCAGTAGGCCATGAACCAAGGCAGTCACGCATTACCACCCTGAGGAGGAGACAGCAGCCCGGGTCGCTGCCACAATTGACGGTGTAATACGTCTGCCAGGCCCGTCGGCTAGGCAGTACACATCAAATCAAACGTCAGCTAAGGCATGCATGCAAGTCTGCCCCTGCCCCTTCCCCTGCCTGACCCCAACTGCCTCTGCCCCTGCCCCTGCCTGCCTCTGCCCCTGCCATTGCCTGCCCTGCTTGCCTGCCCCTCACCTGCCAGAAGGCCTGCTGCCAGTCCTGGGGTGGCAGCACCCCCAGGCGCATGAGGGCCCAGGCGGTGTTGGAGAGTGCCTGCAGCCATGCCACACAGCACAGCGCTGGCAGCATGCCGCCCTGCCCCCCTGGTCAGGCCCCTGGTCAGGCCTCTGGTCACAATGATCTGCTGCACCTGCTGATCACAATGATATGCTCATGCGGGCACACTGCGGATACATTGAACGGTGGAGTGAACATGCCACACAGGGCAGGCACACTGAGCTTACTGTAACAGTGGAAACATTGTATGAGGTGCACGACGGAGTTTTGCTTCTGTGGTAATCAGGTGAGGATGCTATGGCATGAGTAGGAGGGACCAAGGTAAAAATGCGCTGCTGCTGCTGTTGCTGCTGCTGTTGCTGCTGTTGCTGCTGCTGCTGCCTGCCGCTGCTGCTGCTGTCTGCCACTGCTGCCTGCCGCTGCCGCTGCTGCCTGCCGCTGCCGCTGCTGCAGCAGCTGCACTGTGCTTTGCAGTGAGGCGTGCAAGCTACCCTGCCTGCTGCGCCTGCTCCCTAGTCACTTCTGAAGTGCTGGTGCCACAAGGAGGCCATCACACAGCGAGGTAGGTGACAGGTAGGTGACAGGCCAGCAGCAGCACAGCCTGTGGCAGGAGGTGCAGGCAGGGCTCTGTAGGGCTGCGTGCCAGCAGCTGTGTACTGGGTCAGGGGTGCTGGGTCATACCTGGGGGGAGTGGGCAGGCAGGGAGGCCAGGGAGCTGCGCAGGAAGGTGGTCATGAACTCGGGCTGCTGTGGCAACACCTGCAACATGAGCTCACATCAGCAGGGGGGCCGCATCCACACCTCATGGAAACAAGGGTCACGGCAGCAGCAAGGGTCAGCAGCAGCAAGGGTCATGGCAGCAACAGCAAGGGTCACGGCAGCAGCAGTGGTTAGGCAGCAGCAAGAGCAGCAGCGGTGACAGCAGTGGCAGTGGTAGCATAGCCTTGGCGCCTACACCGCACAGTCACACTTGCACTGCATGGTCAAACCATCACACCAGGTCAAATCCTTGTCACACATGGACGGCCTCATACCTGGAGGGATGCAGCTGCCCAGATCACGTTGGCCAGGTTCTGGGGCGGGAGGTCAGGCAGGCTGGCCTGGATGGCTGGGAAGAAGGCATCCAGCCAGGCAGGGGGCGGGTGGTGCTTCAGCTTGGCCAGGGCCCAGAAGGTCTGGCTCAGGTCCAGGGGGGAGGCCCTGAGCACACAACACACACCCATGACAACCACAAACACAAGCCCCAGCCCCTGCCCCTGCCCCTGCCCTCCTTCCTGCCCCTGCCCCAGCCTCAGAAGGGACTGGCAGCCAGGTCACCCCACTGCCCCCACCTACCCTCCCTGCTGCAGATGTTGGCAGCTGATGTCTAGCACTCTATCCAGCCACAGCTGTCCAGGGTGGTGCCCCAGGCGCGCCAGGCTCCACAGCAGGTTGGCCACAGCCCGGGCGGTCAGGCCACCTATGTGGGCAGGGGCTATCAACTCTTGAACCACCTGCAGAAGGGGGGCCAGCGCCAGCAAGGGGGGCAGCAACAGGGGACGTGGCAGTAGTGAAGCAAGTGTGGTTAAAGCATCAGAAGAGGTCGAGGCAAGTGTGACATCAGACAAAGGGAGGGGTGTGATGGCAGCAGCTGTGGGACAGTGAGATGGCAGCAGCTGTTTGAAGGTGGCAGCAGCAAAAGGAGGAGTGACCCATGTGCCTGCTCACTGGCACTGAATGGTTACTGTATCACCTATACACATGCCTGGGTCTGTGCGCCTGGGCTGACTGCCTTGCCTTGCCTTGCCTTGCCTCGCCTTGCTTTGCCTTGCCCGGCCCCAGAGTTGCCTGCCCCCTGGCACTGACTGGTTATTGAACCCTGATGTACCACCAACACACAGGCCTGCGTGCTTGAGCTGCCTGCCTACCTGCCTGCCTTGCCTGTCTGCCTTGCCTGTTTGCTTGGCCCCAGACTTGCCTGCCCTGTGGGCTGACCTAGGCTCACCTGGTCCAGGAACACCGCACTCTCCATGTCCTCATACTTGTGCATGCGCTTCACACGCCGCACCTGCGCACACCAGGGCAGACCAGCCGGCAGCCCTCAGCGCAACACAGCCAGCAGTCCAAATGCAGACCTTACACCCCACCCCACCCCACCAAATCCCGCCCCGCCCCGCCCCGCCCCGCCCAGCTGAGCCCAGCCCAGTCAGGGTAAAAGACCTGGACACGCACAATGTGCATGCATGCAGCAGCCTAGCACGGCCTTGGTCAGGCAAGGGATCCGGCCGGCCTGCAGGGGGTCAGCTGGGGAGGTGGTGTGAGGTGTGAGGTGTGAGGTGAGCCACCCTGCCTGCCCCTAGCCTTGCTGGATGCCTGATGCTGTTATGGCATCTGACCACGCTGCTGTTGCCCCTGCTGCTGCCCCTGCTACTGCTGCCCCTGCTACTGCTCCCACTGCTGCTGCCCCTGCTGCTGCCCCTGCTGCTGCCCCTGCTGCTGCCCCTGCTACTGCTGCCCCTGCTACTGCTCCCGCTGCTGCTGCCCCTGCTGCTGCCCCTGCTACTGCTGCCCCTGCTACTGCTCCCGCTGCTGCTGCCCCTGCTGCTGCCGCTGCTGCCGCCCACCAGGGTGAACTGGCGCATGAGGGCCAGCAGGTTCAGGGTGTTCAGCTGCGGGCGCTGAGTGAGAAACAGCTGCTGCAGCTCCTCCCAGTCCCCACAGCCTTGCACCTAACAGGACAGCAGCATTTGCAGCAGTGTCAGAAGGGGCACCAGCAGCAGGGGCAGCAACAGGGGCATCAGGAGGGAGGCGGGACCTGCTCTGCCCAAGCAGCAGCAGTCAAAACGTCTGCCTTTACGACTGCATTGCAGGCAGCAGGGTCACCTGCAGGGTCAGGCGGCAGGCGGCCACCGCATTGATACGAGGCTTAGCAGCCAGCTGCTGCTGCTGCTCCTCGCCTTTGCTGCCCACTGCTCCCAGCAACCGCCCAGAAGTAGCCAAAAGAAGCAGCCGCCCATGGTTGCTGTTGCTGCTGCTGCTGACTGTGCTGCTGGTGCTGACACTACTGGTGCTGCTGCCGCTGCCGCCACTGGTGCTGCTGGCATTGACATCTGCTGTGCCCATGTGGCCGGGCCACTGCCCTGTGGAAGTGGCAGGTTCAGCAGGGTGGCGGTGAGGTGTCAGGTCAACCCCAGGCAGCAGGCCACCACCCAAGTAAGGGGTGGCAGGGAGGGTCTGAGCTGGGGTGGAGGCCAGGGTGGAGGCGTGGAGGGTATGAGCTGGGACAGGGGCAGCAGCAGAGGCAGGGTCAGAGGCAGGGGCCTCACTGACAGTCGATGCTGCCATGGCTGTGGTTGGTGGCCCTGAGCCCAACTGCCTCCTGGCTTGCTGGCTGTGCAGCTGGTGTGGTGGGCTGGGTGGCAGGGGCAGTGGCTGGGTCCAGCTGCCTGCTGGCCCCGGCCAGACACTCTGCCTTGAGGGCCAAGGGGGCGGCAGGGACAGCTGGGGCGGCTGAGGGGGCCCAGGCACCTGGGCACTGGCCGCATGGAGTGGAGCTGGCAGTGGCATGTGGGGGCTTGCATGGTGTGACCCCGACCTGGTGTAGTGTGACTGGACACCAACTGGATGGGCCAACTGTGGCGGCAGCAGAGGGGGCGGCTGAGAGAGCGGGGCGAGGGGCAGTGGCAGCGACATAGGCAGCTGCATGGGTCTAGGTGGGAGCCTCCTGCTGTCAGCAGCCCAGGGGAGCCCTTTCTGGCCCACCGTTACCCCTCCTGACCCTGGGCTGCTAGGCTGATGGCCAATGGCTGGCTGTTGTCTGTTGGAGGCTAGCCCAGGCAAGAAGCCAGTGGGAGGGGGTAAGGGCATGAGGTTGAGATGGCTGGGTAGGGGCACTGAGGGTGGTTGGAGGGTGGCTGGGAGCTGTGGAGAAGCTGGGGGAAGCCCAGGGTTGTGGGAGCGGTCATTCCATGTAGGCTGCTGCATGGCAGCGTGCGTGTTGGAGCCATGTGGCAAAGGGAGTGAGTGTGAGGGGTGCGGATGACCTGTGGGGGGTGATGCCGCCTGCTGTTGTTGAAGTGGCACAGCAGCATGCAACCGCAGTGGAAGGCATGCCTTTGGGGTGGAGCCAGGTCCCGGCCTGCCCAGCCGCCGCTGCCTGTAGCCCCCTTCTGAGCCAGTCTGGCTGTCAAACAGAGGTGGGCGAGAAGTGGTGGAGTGCCCTGCACCAAAGCTGGCGCTAGGTATAGGTCCGGTCTCACTGGCTGAGTGTGCTGCTACTCCTGTTTTGGTGCTTGTCTGCTGCTGTCCTGATGGCTCCAAGAGGATGGTGGGTTTGGGGTGCTGTGCACAGGCAAAGAGAGGGTCGGGAGGGGTGGCGTCGAAGGGCAAGATGGCTGGCTGCACATGAAGAGATGCAAGGTGCAAGTGTAGGTGCTGCTGGTGCTCGCTGTGCTGGTGAGCAGCTGCTGTTATTGCTTCTGGTGCTGCTGCTGTTGCACTAGGCGACACGCCATGCCGAACACGGTGACTCGGTAGGGTGTACGAATGCCACGCATGACTGGCGGTTTGCTGATGAAGCCACGGGTTGCATTGCATTTGTTGGTCAGCACATGGCTACTGCCGCCTACGCTGTTGAGCGCCGAGGCTGCATTGTCTGTAATCGCACGTCCGTGCCGCTTTGGTTCTTCGGTTGTCAGGCTGCGGGCTTGCACAAAGCGTATTTATGTTCTAGGCCCGCCGTATGAGGGGTGCGCTTGTTGCCTCGAGCTTCGTTTCTAGGGCGCAGGATTGCGGCCACAGGTGCACATAATGGTGACGGCTACATGTAAAGCTAAAGAACTTGGTTGTGGCACACCACGACCATAAACCGGCTCATGTCCCCACTCTCGCTATTAATACCTAGTACTGTGATCTACTTATTGGGTTTGCAGTATCATAAGGAGCTGGAGCACAACTGGCTGCCCTGCCACCAGGTACGAGGTGAGCAAGGCAAAGGGCATCAGGCCCACGCACTCCCCTCCTTTGTTCTTCTTTCCTCCTCCGCCCCTGTCTTCTTCACGGGGTGAAGGCAGCGCACGTGCTGCTGCCGTTGCTGTGCTCAAAGTCTGGTTGGCCTAATGGCCAGGTTCAAGAGGTTCGTGTTCTTTTCCAGCCGGCAACCGGGTTAGCTACATGTGACATGCGACAAACTTCGAGCTCTTGTAAGCTGGAACATTGAGGCGAGCTGCCCGCCACCCTCAGCTAGAAATTTGCGAAAGGGACTGTAATGATGTTGCTCCGTGGGTTGCATTGTGGCGGTACATCGTGTCGAGCAGCAAGTTAAACTCATAACAGTGGATGTTTCGTTGAGCAAAATGGACTCAATGGAGCACGCGGACTGTGCTAGCAAGCGGGGTACGCTTTTGTTTTCTTATGCCGCTCCCGAGCAACTGAAGCAGGCTCGATTGGAGGTCGTGCAAGAGCGTGTGAGGTGAGAAGCTGCCAAGGAAACATGTCGGTGTGCTTGTGGGTACCAAGCTCGTGCGCATGTGCTCTTGCAGGGAGAGGCTGGCAAGGGCAGCAGCAGCAAGGATCCAAGCCGACCCACTGCAGGGCCTAGAGACCGAGGCTCTCTGGCAGGTGACCTCATGCATGTTTTCACGCTTCTGCACGTCACACCTCCAACATGTCAAGCGCCCACCCCCTGCTGTGCAGGACGACACTGCTACCCTTGATGTCAGCCCCCTTCCTGACAGCTGCGTGGCCCTGCCCCCTTCTGGGCTGGACCAGTACCAGCAGCTGGTGGTCCCGCCTGCTGTGAACAAGTCTGGTGAGGCGCGCATGATGACCGCCAAGCTGGTCAATAAGGGCAAGGTGGACACGTATAGGCAAGGGACCAGGGACCCCTCGCAGCCTGAAACGCTGGTGAGCAGGTGACTCAGGCTGCAGGGGAGGGGCACCACATGCCTGGGCAGCAGGGCAGGCGCTGAGTCAGTAACACAAACAATATACATAGCACATGTTGGGCTAACTGGCTGGGCAGATGCTGACTGGGCAGGGCCGACAAAGCTGAGGGCCCTCTCCTTCCCCCCAGGTGCCAGTCAACAGACAGAGTGACAGGGTGAGCAGACAGACTGGGCTGGCCGGGCAGATGCTGACTGTGCAAGGTCAAACAAGCCGTGATGGCTACTGGCTCAGCCCCCTCCCCTGGCCACCTCCTGTCCCTCTCTCCCCAGACGCCAGCAGACTGACAGGATGAGATTTCCAGTCGGGCTTTAGGGCAGGTTTTGGTGGGTGCTCATGTTCGCTCAGGGGCCATAAAGCTGGGGTAATGATGGTGTGCGAATCAGGGCTAAGCTGCTGCAATGCTACCAAGCTGGGTGCTCATGTTTGCCCAGGGAGTGCAACTGGGGTAATGATGGTGTGCGAATCGGGGCTAAGCTGCTGCACAGCTACCAACCACCCTTACCTTGCTCACGGCAGTGTAGGTGCAACCCACGCAAATTACCCACCCTGACCCTGACCTAACCTCAACACCAACTCTGGGCAGATGCCCAGCCCCCACCCTCATCCTCATTTCTCACCCTCATCCCCACCCTCACCCTTATCCTCTCCCTCACCCTCACCCCCACCCTCATCCTCATTTCTCACCCTCACCCCCACTCTGACCCTAGCCTTACCCTCATCCTCCCTCTCCCTTCCTGCACTGCGCTGCAGGCCATTCCCGTAGCTTATGACCTTAAGACGATGGAGCAGATAGAGGCAGCGGAGATCGCAGCGGCTGCTGCTGCTGCCCGCAGCAATCGGCGCAGCAGCAGCGTGAGCAGCCGCAGCAGCGGCGCTGCACTCCTGGCAGCCGCCGCCTCCACCCGCAGCCCCTCCCGCACCTCAGCAGCCCGGCACAGCGCAGACAAGGCAGCTGCAGAGGGCGGGGCAGCCAAGCCCTGGGTTGACCCGCTGCTGAGCAGCCTGAAAGCAAGCGTGCAGGTAGGTGCTGCTGATCCAAGGGTAGGGGCTGCGGGTGTGGGTACGGCTATGGGTGAGGCAGGCACACAGGCAGCCTGTCTGCCAGGCTGACGCAAGCTCCACACAGGCTGTGTGGTGGAGGCTGATGCAGCCCCTGGGCCTGACTAGCACACCAGCCTCATGCTCTGAAACCACCCTAACCCTATCCCTCCATACCTCTCTCCCTCTCCTTCTCTCTTTATACTTCTCTCCCTACCTCCGAACCCTATCCCTCCATACCTCTCTCCTACTCCCACTCTCCCTCTTCCCTCCCACCCCGGGCATCCTCCCCCTCCCCCTCCAACCCCGCCCGCCCCCTCAACCCAGCCCCGACCTGCTGCCCAGGTGCCCTTTGTTCCGGTGCCCCTGCACGGGCTGCCCATCCCCCCCAAGGGGCTGTCCTGCCCCTCCCGAGTGATCCTGGCAGTGCGCAGCAGTGTGGGCGACGGCTTGGTCCTCCCCCTGCACCATGCGCCCACATACTCCCTCAACAGCCGCACCCTACCCCCCAGTGACCCAACCCCAGGGGCCCGCCCTGGGGGCCTGCTGGCTGCAGGGCATGGGGGGCTGCCTGGGGGGCAGGGCATGGTGAAGAGGACGTCCTACCAGGGCGGGAGGGACCTCGGTGATCTGGGGTCACAGGGGCAGGGTGGGGGTGTGACAAGGAGTGACATGCCACTGATCAAGGTAAGGTCTTGGGGAAGCTGGACAGAGGTAGGTGGGGGGTGGGGGGGAGAGGGCTGGGGTTAGTGTATGTGTGAGTGGGTTTGAAAAGTCACAGAGCTGTGTGTAGGAGATGAGTTGAGCTTCCAATTGCCAGAATCACAACATTGTAAGATACGTCTTCAATGACACGAGGCGCAGGGCAGTGAGAGAGGAGGTGCAGGAGGAAGAATAGAGGGTGAAGAGGACAACGTTGCTGTCCAGTACCCCAGTGCCTAATGGTCAGCCCCCCTACCCCTCAACACCCCCTGACCCCTTCCTCGCCTGCCCTGCCCCCCCACCCCCTGATTCCCCCTGCTCCCCCCCTTGCCTCCCTCACAGGTTGACGAGGAGGACCTGCAGGCCGCCTACCGCGCTGCAAGCGAGGCCAAGCTGCGTGCAGCCGAGGCGCGCCTCGCCCAGGCCAGCCGCGCGCTGCAGGCTGGGGGCAGCGCGTCCGCCTCCTCACGCTCGCTGCGCAGGGGGGCCTCCGCGCGTGCCAGCCGCAGCCCACCCCGCCAAGGCCTGCCGGGTCCAGCCGCAGCTGCGCAGTCAGGGCCAGCACCTGGGACGAGGGCGTGGTCAGCAGCCAAGGAGAAGGAAGCCGGCGAGACGTTGGCGGTGGTGTCCAGGGCGGTGGTGGACGCAGTGGCTGCAGCGATGGCGGCAGGGGTGAGGGAGGAGGGGGGGCTCGGGGCTGAGACCTTGGGCCTGGTGGAGGGAGCAGCAGCCATGGGGGGCCTGAAGCCCCCACCGCCAACACTGTCCCCTGCCCCCACCTCGGTGGGGGGTGCCATGGTGTCAGGTGCACCTAGCACAGCAGCAGTGGCGGGACCCGTGGTGGCTGCAGCTGCTGCTGGCCCCACCTCTGGCCCCCTGGCTGCACCCAGCTCAGCCCTGCTGCACAGCCCCAGGCCCTCTGTGGCCCCAGGACCTGACCTCACACCTGGAAGCTGGGAAGCAGCTGGCCCCCCTGCAACCCTCGGCCGCTTGCCCTCAGGGGCGCTGCCCACCCACACCCTGCACAACCAGCTGCCAGCGGCAGACCTGCTGCCGGGTGCTGCCCCCCTAGCTGACCATCAACTAGAGCAGCACACCCACCAGCTGGACCCTCCAGCCCCCCCTGCTGCTCCTCCTGGGCAACCCCCTCCCGCAGGCAGCCAGGCGCTTCAGGCCTTGCCCCAGCCGCTGTCTCTACCAGTAGGGCCTCCCCCCCTCACCCCAGGCGCTGCCCTGCTCACCCCTCCACCTGCCCACCCCCTGCCACCGGCCCTTCAGCCCACCTGCACCCCTCCCCCTGCACAGGGCAGTGGCCGCCATCAGGGGCATGACCCAGTGCACCTGCCCTGGCAGAAAGCCCAGGGCGGGGTGTCTGAGTCAGCGCCTGCACCACTACTGCCACCTGTGGCTCCCCTTCCAGAGGCTCAAGGGCTGGACCCTGCTGCAGCTTCTGGGCAGCTTCCTGTGCAAGTGCACACCAATGCACTGGCGCCACCCAGCCAAGGGCACACCCCTACTGAACTCCAGCCCCCGCCACAGCTTTTGCTCTCACACCCCCAAGCGCCACCGCAGCAAGCATCAATACAGAGTGCTCAGCAGCAGCAGCAGCAGCAGCAACAGCAGAGGCAGGACCAGCAGCAACAGCAGGCCCGGCAGCAGGAGCAGCACGACCAGCAGCAGCAGGCCTACAGGGCAGGAGCCATGCCCCTGGACATGACCCAGCAGTACCTCCTCCCCCTCCCCCTCGCGCCAGCCTTGCAACCGGCCTCAACCCTAACAGCAGCCCCGAACAGCAACCCCAACACTGCTGCTGCTGCCCTCCCCTCCGCCTCCCACCCCCCTCCCTCCACCCCCCCTCCACAGCCCCGCACCCGCCCAGCCTCAGCAACCCCGGACCTGCCAGCCAGCAGCAGCAGGCCTCGCCTGCACTCCGCCCCCCCACGGGCAGCAGCTGCCTCGGCCCCCGCCCACCCGCCCCATCCTCCCCCCATGCCCACCCAGCCCACCCCCACCACCTTCCTCACCGCCCTGTACACTCAGTCCATGCCCCGGCACTCCGCCGCCCCCGCCCCTACCACTAGTTTGGGTCTCGAGGCGCAGTCAGGGTTCGCCTCATACCGGGCAGGCCGGCAGCCTGGGGCACCGCGGGCAGCTGGGGTGGGTGGGGCGGAAGCAGAGGCCAGGGGCAACCCAGAGGGGCATGGCATGGGAGGGGCAGGCCTGGTGCCAGCCCCTGGGTCAAACAGGGTCAGCCTCGGGGGGCAGCAGGCAGCAGCAGCAGCAGCAGTGGTGCTCACACGCAAGACCAGCTCCAGGTGAGGCCCTTGGTGGCGCCAGGCTGGTGGGATCTTTGGGTAGCAGCTGTTCCGTTTGCTGGACCTCATCTGTACCATGCACATGCCTGGCTCGACTGTCATGTCGCCACCCCTGCCTTCCCTCGTTTCATGATTTTGACCCCCACAATCCCGTGTCATGAGGTTAAGGTAGGTGGCGTAGGGGCGAAAGCTTATGCCTTACCCAAACCCAACATCGTGTATGTATGCCGGACCAGTAGTCTGGTTTAGGGCCAAGGTGGGGGAGCACATAAGATACCCCATCCTATCATCCGATCATCCGACCATCGTAGATAAACATGGACATGCTTGCTTGCAGGGACCGCCACGGGCCGTTGGCCTGGCGCGGTCACATTTCCGCCTCAGGCGTCGCGGACCCATTCCCTCCTGCTTCCTCGCCCGGAGCACTTTCGCCCGGAGCTGCGCTCAGCAGCCTGCTCAGCCCGCGGTTGTTCCAACATTACCCAGGCTTTTCAAGCTTCACCGCGTCGGACGGATTAAAATCACCCGCGAGCCTGGCTAGCGCCCTCCGTGCGTCTGTCAGCGCTCGCCCTGGCAGTGCGGTGTGGCGCGGAAATGCTGACGTGGGGACGATCGGCTTCGCGGCAGGGCCGCCGCCCCGGCCAGGGGCCGCATCACACGCAGCTGGCCACGGTTCCATAACGGTTCTGCAGCCAGCGGCGCAAGTGCAGGCCATGCTTGCGTTGCCGCATTCCCTTCCTGGGGGGATGCCGGGCCCAGCGCGTCCCGCTCGACCCAACACTGCCGGACCGCGCTCAAACGGTGCCGGGCAGGGTGGCTTTGGATTTCCTGCTGGGCAACAGCCTCACGCTCGCCCAGGGTCCGCAGTCGCCAGCCAACCCACACCTGCTTGGCCCTCGCCCGCAGTTGCGCAGCAGCAGCAACGCCAGGGAGAGGGCCCAACAGCTGGGTCTAGCCCTGCTACATGGGGGCTGCAACCCAGCCCGCGGCCCTCCCTGCCACGCCCCCCACCCAGCTCAACGCTAGAGGGCGCAGGCAGCCCCTCCTTGTCCCCCGCAGGAGCCGGCGTGCCGAGTCGGAGGCAGCGGCCCCCGAGTGCCGGCGCCTGGTCCCGGTCGCTGGTGCGAGGCTGAGCGACCATGCAGGGGCGGAGGCTGGTGTTGCGAGGGGCACCGTGGCAGGTAGTGATGCATGAACGTCCGGTGTTGGTTGCTGCTGACCGGTTCCGGTGTGGCGCAAACTATCGCGCTTAAGCTGATGCGCAACACCCCATTGTTTGGCGTGTTTCTATGTCCGAGGCAGAGAAGAGGCTGCTTACAACTAAACAGCACCGCAGAACACCGTACATGACATACTATGTTCAGGCACAAGTTGAAGCATTGCAGCATTGAGGCACCTTCGTGAAGCTGGTGGCCTATATACATAGGTCTTGAGGCTTGTGCTACGGCGCCATCGTGAGGTGACGAGTCTGATTAAAACCAGTGATTAACATTTTGCGATATGTTGGTGTCGGTGTTGGTTGCTGCTGACCGGTGTAGAGCAAACTATCGCGCTACCATTGTTAAGCGTTTTCTATGTCCGAGACAGGGTTCGAGACACTCCCGTCGTCAGCCAACGGCGCTGGTGGACAAACATGCACAGCCAGGCCATTGCTAACATCCTGTCACCTGCCTACGTATTGCAAGCCCACCAACAATATCATAGCCAAAGCTATAGACATGGACGCATGGCATATCTAAGACTATAAAATGTAACCGCTGTCTCATGGCCAACAGCAGCACACACAGCCATACACTGCTGCCAGCCAGGCAAGGTGTTGTTAGCAGCCCTCAAACTTAGCCCCTGCATCCCAGACCACACCTCAGCCACACTGGGGCTGGCTGCTGGCCTGACTGCTGCCACCTACAACTCCCAGCCTAGCCACCAGGTCACACTACTACCCACAATCAGGCTAGCCCTGGCCCCTGCCATGCCTCCTGCTGGCTGCCACCACAACCCCTTGCCAGGCCCAGCCCTCCCTTGCTAGCCCAGGCCAGCAGCACAACACACAGCCCAGCACAGCCACAGATCCAGGCCAGACCAGCACCTCGGCCACCCAGTCGTAGCTGCCCCTACCACCTACACCCACTGCACCATCTACCCATGCCTCACACCCTTGGCCGGGATGGGCGGGGCAGCAGCCGTGGTGTCTGGCCTGCCCGCTGGGATGGCAGCGCGCCTGCACTCTTGGCCTGGGCAGCTGGCAGGGGGAGTGCGCCCTGCTGCCTTGCCTGCTGCCCAGTTGACACGCTGACTGCCTGCTGCTGCTGAGCTGCTGGTGGGGCTGTAGCGAGTGGCCACCCCCGGCCTTCACAGTGCCCCCCACCTGCCTGCATCAGCTGCTGCCACACCTCAGCCTCAGGCAGGCTGGCCCGCACCTGCTCACGCATGAAGGCTGCCCGCTCACTGTCACTGGCCAGCTGTTCAAAGACTGCTTTGTTCACCATGACCCCTGCATCAAAATGGGTCAGCTGCTGCAGCTTGGCATGAGCCACCACACCTGACATGCTGCCATCAGGCAAGAAGTTAGAGCTCTCCTCCACTGAGATGCCCCGGGTCAGCCGTGGCCCCTGCACCAGCAGCTGAGTGCAGTGGGTGCCATCCTGGCTGAGAGCTGCCTGCCGCACCTCCAAATGACCAGCAGCTGCCAGAGCATGCACCAACTGCTGGCAATCATAGCGTTTGTAGGCATATTGCAAGTGTGTGATGCTTTTCCTCTCATTTGAGGTGGCCGTGGCAAGCAGCTCGTGCAATGCTGGTGATGCTGTCAGGGAGGCCTGGCCTCCATTGCAGGCGTGCAGCCACTGGCCACTGGCTGTGTGCAGCTGGTTGTAACCTATTTCTCCCCACACCTCCTCACCCTTTCCCCTCCTGCTGCTCTCCCTCCACAGAGCTGCTGCCATGCTGTCCAGCTGCGGCTCGCTGGCCAGCTGGCTGTGACCTGATGACACTGCCTGCTGGATGGACAGGGCAAGAAACATGCTCCTGGCATACAGCAGGTTGGGGATGTGTTGTGGATCAACAGCTGTCAGGTCTGCCTTGGCCACTCCCGCTGCCAGGCTGCGCACTGAGCTGTCCAGGTAGCCAAGGCGGGCCAAGCCATACAAGCTGTTGGCCAAGTCTTGGCCATTGGCTGCCTGTTGTGTCTGTGCTGTCCGCTCAGCCAGCTGCCTGCAGACCTCCTTGCCATTCCACTATTATTATGTTGCTGGCATTTTGAGCATCAAGGCTAGGAACCACAGCCTGTGCCCTGGCTGCAAACTGGTTCATTAACTGTCTTGCCTCCTCTCTGCAGCCAGGCAGCTTGCTCAGATCAGGTTGGCCCAGATCAGGTTGGCCCAGGCTTGTGGTTTAGCATCCCCCATGACCTCACCCTGGCTAATGGCGGCTGTGACAGACTGCAGCAGGGGCTGGGCACTGCCTGTGTAGCCTGACTTGACCATGGCCAAGAGTGTCATGCTGATGTCCTGGCCGGCAGCACCCCTGGCCAGCATTACGGGCAGCAACTGCACTGCCTGGTTGCACAGCCTGGTCAGGTCTGGGCTGCTGCTGCACTGCATGCCAGCTGTGGCCAGGCCATGCAACACGTTGCTCCAGTCACGCCAGCCGCCATTCTTCATGGCCTCACTGCTGGCACTGTGGCTGGCTATGGCTGTGCAGGCTGAGGTGACAGCAGCAGTAGGGAGGTGGGGCTTGAGCTTGCCCAGGGACCAGGCTGCCATGTTCAGCTGCCGAGCATTATACTGCTGCAATGGTGAAAGTGCAGGAGGCTTCCCAGCCTTGCCAGCCCTAGCCTTCATAGCCATGCGCTGCAGCAGGTTCATCACTGCATTGCACTGAGCCTGAGTCATGCGGGCTCTGCTGTTCTCCGACTGCCTGGCCCAATCTGCAAAGCACCACAGCAGCTGTGACGTCTGCTGCACCTGGCTGCTGCTGCTTAGGAAGGGCAGCTCCTCCACCGCTGACACCAGCTGCTCCAGGTCCTGCTTGGGTCGGGGTGGCGGGTCATACTGGCGCAGGGCTGCAAGGTAGAGAGGGAAGAGCCTGGTATCATACCGCTAGCAGCACTGATGTAGTATACCTGCTAGATAAGGCTAGGATGCTAAGCTGATGGCAGGTAGCTGGCAGTGGCTGTGCACGGTAGTCTGGCAGCACGGTAGTCTGGGTGCATTGCTCACTGTGTGCTGGGGCCCTGAGTGTCCGCGACGGCACGTTGGTCTTCCAGGGCAACAGGCAAGTGCGCGGTGAAGGGCTGTGCACGACGACAGCCAGTCGGGAACCCCAGCCGGTTCTATGCCCAGGTCGTGGCGAGCAGGTGAGCGCATGCAGGAGCGAGCACATGGCGGGAAGCGGCGTTGGGAAGCGGGGATGAGACAGCCGCTAAGGAGTAGGGTCACGGGTACCGCTTTCACGGATCACTGCCTCGTCGCCGCGCAGTTGCGGTCAGACGTGACTGGTGGACGGCTCTGCAGGTCGACACGATCACCCCAGGTGCCATGCACTGACCTGCTGATAATCAGATTTACATTTTTCCATGTAATTGCGATCATCCGCCTGCACCCACTGGCTTGTACTACTGCACTGCTCTGCAGTACCATCGTCAGCTGACCAGCAGCCGCCACCTCCCATGTGGCGCCTGTTACATTGGCTGCGCCACTGGCTTCGGCTGTCGAACATTACATGTGGTGCAGCGTGCTGCACTGGCTGTCGGTCCAGGTGCCAGGGCACCCTACCCCTCAGCAGCAGTAGTTCATTGGTGCAGCTACATGACCTGTTGGGGGTTTAGCCGACCGAGTGCAGACAAGGCAGCTGCAGAGGGGCAACCAAGCCCTGGTTGAAGTTGAAGTCCAGCGCCATGACAGAGACCTGAGACACCAAGGTCAAGGTGGTGGGGACAGCAGCCTGCAAACCCATTATGTGACTTTCTATGTTTGTGCTTGTCTATTTGCCCACCCGTTTACCTTGGGCTCAGCTGAGGCACCGAGGCTAACAAGCAAACAGCCGCGGTTTAGAAGTAAGCGGGAGGACGTGCTAGAAAGCAGCCAAGAACCATGCACAACCTCTCCCTCCCTTGGCTGCCATGCATTCGTGGCCGTGCTGGACGCGATGGCGAGGGGGACAGCTTTATAACTATGCTCGCTGCCCTCAGGCCTGCTCGCGTAGCTCAGGCATGCTGTGTGCACATTTTCGACCAGCCCTGAGGGTGGGGTCGGGCTCCTCAAAACATGCGTCTGGCAACCTGGGCACACACACACACACACACGAATAATACACACGCACATCTGCATACATACGTGCATGCCCTAAACCTGAACCCTAACTCTAACCCTTAACCTAGTACCCAAAAACTTTAAACCCTCACCCATGCCATCACAGCCCAATAGAATGGCCCTTGGGCCTGTATGACGATGGAGTGGTATCAGTGCCGTGAGCACCATGCCCCAGCCCTCCAGGGCAAGGGGGCAAGGCTGCCCCTGACCCTTGCCACCTCAACAGCCCCGCAGTAGCCCCTGCCCCGCCTCACCTGTCCTTCCCTAACTCTAACCCTAAACCGCAAATGCTCTTCCCTAACCCTGACCTCTAATCCTAACCCCTACAGCCTCAATCCAAACCCTCAACCCTAACTCTCACTATACACCCCAATCCAAACTATTTACCCCGTGACCTGCCCCGCCCCGCCTCACCTGTCCTTCCCCCCATACGCCGCACACACCAGGCTGAGCAGCGCATCTGCGGCGTCATACAGGGGCACTGCGTGGCTGCTGTCTCCCCCGTGCTGTGAGGTCATGGTCACCCAGGGCACGCCTGAATGGGGCGGCTGCAGCGCCTGCGTCTTCATCCCGGCAGCCAGCTGCAGCGCCCTGCCCTCCGGGCCAGTGTGGCATCTGCACCCAGGCCAGGAGGGGGCCAGGTTGGGGAGAGGCATGGAGGAGGTGTGCAGTGGGACCGGCGTGACGGCTGAAGAAGGTAGAGGTGTGGGTGGTTGTAGAGGTGGTGGGGTCCCGGAGCTGGGGGGGAGCGGAGACTGTGGGATGGAGGCAGAAGAGAGGTATGGGAGAGGAGGAGAGAGAGGAAGGGAGGTAAGGAGAGGAGGAGGGGAAGGGGGGCATGGGAAACAGTTCAGAGGATGAAGCAGAAGAGGGGGTGCCAGGGGTGGTAGGATGATTGGCAGGGCGGAGGGGGAGAGCATCTGCTGGGATCTCACTGCCAGATGGTGTGCGGGTCCATGCTGGCGACAGCTGCACATTTGCTGGACAGCTGCTCCATGTTCTGGGCCGCTGGTGTGATGGCGCCACGCTCCAGGCAAGCAAGGTAGGGGAACCATTCCTCCTGCACCAGACAGAAACTGCTGATGAGTCATTGATGGGAGGGGGAGGGGGAGGGGGAGGGGGAGGGGGAGGGGGAGGGGGAGGGGGAGGGGGAGGGGGAGGGGGAGGGGGAGGGGGAGGGGGAGGGGGAGGGGGAGGGGGAGGGGGAGGGGGAGGGGGAGGGGGAGGGGGAGGGGGAGGGGGAGGGGGAGGGGGAGGGGGAGGGGGAGGGGGAGGGGGAGGGGGAGGGGGAGGGGAGGGGGAGGGGGAGGGGGAGGGGGAGGGGGAGGGGAGGGGGAGGGGGAGGGGGAGGGGGAGGGGGAGGGGGAGGGGGAGGGGGAGGGGGAGGGGGAGGGGGAGGGGGAGGGGGAGGGGGAGGGGGAGGGGAGGGGGGAGGGGGAGGGGGAGGGGGAGGGGGAGGGGGAGGGGGAGGGGGAGGGGGAGGGGGAGGGGGGGGGGTGGAGGGAGAATTGACTGGTTTGATCGATTGGATGTTTCAGTTCATACCTGGTCCGGATAGTGGTGGATTGTGCATGACAGGAGAGAGTTCAGACGGCACTCTGCCTCCCCATGTTGGCAGCTCCAGGTCAGGTTCCCCGGCCCTGGGCTCAGTCTGGCATTACCCCAGGGCACCAGCTCCAGCTTCATGAGCTTGGCGACGCCTTTGCTGCGCAGCATCGAGTCAGGGGTGGAGGAGGTGAACGGCTGGGCTGTGGGTGGCTGGCTGTTTTGATTGATCAACAGGTTGGGGGTAGGTGGACAGTGCTGCCTTGCCTGTGTTCAATCTGTGGGATGATAGCTGACACAGCAGTTGGTCAGGAGATGGAGGACAGTGTGCTGCTGCCGCTGCCGCTGCCGCTGCTGCTGCCACGGCTGTGAGCTGAGGCATGCTGTGGGCCAGGTGGTCCCGGTGGCTCACTTGAACATGGGCTCCAGGGTATCCAGGGTGAAGGCGCGGCAGTAGGGGCACAGCGCCTCACTGAAGAAGGTCACCTGGGGGCGGCCGTCAGAGCTAGCCTTAAACCCTGCAGGCCAGGCAGAGCAGGCAGGGGTGGCCACAGGAACAGCAGAGCAGGCCCAGGGGTAGCCACAGGGGCAGGCATAGCGGGCAGGGGTGGCGGCAGGGGCAGGAAGGGCTGGCATGGGTGTCGATAGGGGCAGCTGGGGCAGGTCAGGGCAGGCAGGGAAGGTCAGGCAGGGACAGCTGGTAGGGCATGGCTCCAAGAGGGTGGTGATGGCTCAACACGGCGGACATTGCCCCTTCAGCAAAGGTGGAGTAAGCGATACACGCACAGCAGTGAGGCCCTCCCTGAAAGAACTCGGCTGGCAAATGGAGGTTCTCGTATCGGTGGTGTAATAAACAGGGAGTTGTAGAGATTGTCTCACGAAGCTCTTAATACAGGCCCAAGGGCCATGATAGTAGCAACCACACAGGTCCTGGTGATCATGCCGAGCCTGAGATGTTGTCGTGGCCGCGGGGTGCAATGGCTGTGGCATGCGCAAACACCTTTCACTACCAGCAGCAGCAGCATCGGGACCGCTGCGAGCTTCCCCGTCGTGGTGGTCCATTTCATTTTCTAGGCCGGCCCGCTGAGACGGCAACGTCCGCAGAGCGTTTGCAAGGATCAGATTAGGTGCATCATGGGTATGGAGTGCTAGGGTTTGCGGTTGGCGTCGTGTGACCTGGCCTGCTGGCTTTCCCTCAGAGCCTCCCATCCCTCTTGAAAAGAGGGTGTGTCCTTTACACGAGGTTTATTTCTTGCTCCAGATGCCGATTGAGCATCGAAGCACACCAGTGTGTAGAGGACTCGCTTGGCTACACGGAATGCCTGTCCTCAGCTCTATCAAATGTATACATGATGCACTACGTGGGCGTGAACCTGGCATACATTTTGTGGGCAGATATCACCATGCACGCCTCCTCCACCCTCGACCTTCCTAATGATGCCGTGATGACGCATACGCAAGTACGTGTGCAATCGCGCTTTGTGTTGCGATGGCCGATATCGCGAGTTTGAAACCCAAGAAGCTGAAATGCTTCTTTTACGCACCCACACCACTGCTTATGCTGCGATTAGGACAGCTGCCTACTTCTTAGCATCGATTAGCTTTCACGCGTCATTTGTGTCGCTCGCGCTGTCACGCGTAAGACGGAGTAGTTGTATGCTCTAGCGGTTCAACAAGACACTATGTGGACCCTTCACATTTGACTACAGTAGACTATGTGGCCTGATAGTCAAATTGACCGCGGGACTCTTCATACTCAAGCCTTTTCTGCTCGTTTCGCTGTCTACGCCCCGTATTCGTTGTAGCTAGAGCATGTGTTCAGATGCGCAGTCTTCGTTCCGTCGCTTAAGCGGTTTCGGACATCACCACCGGTTCGGTCCACGGTGCTAACACCAGCTGTCAAATGCACTCCCACTCCCACCTGGCCCGACTCGCACCCCTAGGCAAGGCAAGGCCTCTACACTTCATAGCAAAGCACCCAAGCAACACCACTATTCACATCCACATTGACCACTTGCATGCGCTGCCTCTACCAAGATGCCATGGCCTAGGTGCCACTGCCAAACCCCTTGCCCTCTCATTCAGACGTCCCTGTACTAGCATGGTTAAAGGCAGTAGAGGCGGAGGCAGCTTGCTTTAGCCTTTGCTTTAGTGACAACTTGTGCAACAGTACCGTGCAATCGTGTACTCTTACAACTTGTGTCATGCATGCCGCGCCGTGCATACCACATTGGTTGGGTACAATAGATGAGCAACATATACTTGATGGCAAACAGCTAAGTTATGCTTATTATGATGTTTCAAGCAAGTGTCTTCGCAGAGTTGCTGGGCGTGTTGCTTGTGGCAGTGTGCCTAACCCCCCCCCTAACCAGTGTGCCTACCCCCCCCCCCCCTAAAACGCCGCATCTCAGCCACGTGGGTTCTATTTATGCTACGCACATCCCCGGGTAAAACACTCAGTAGGCGGGGCTGGCGGTGAGGCACCTCCACGCGGTGGCCCTGGTAACAATCCGCGTTGACTTCGGTCGCACGGATTGGCTAAGCTACCTCACCACCGCACCCAGCGGTATATAAATTGGGATGCAACGGGACAGCCTTCCCAGGCTTGAACGGGCACCGCTTTGTCCAGCGGAATACAAATGAGGTCCGGGTGCCGCACACGACCGCTGCGGGTCACCGAGCTGTTGTGGAGTTGCTGGCGTCGTCAAGAAGAAGACGAAGAAGAAGAAGACTACTCCGGTATTCACTGGCGTGCATTAAGGGAGGAGCTACCGCCTGGGGCGCGGCCTGCTCCCACCATCTAGGCGTCGTCAAGGAGGGAGCAGAGCTACCTCAACGCGGGACGTTGGCTGACAGCTGAAGTTTGGACTTTTGGAGCCTAAACTTCAACTTTTAGTGCGACATCCGGCGGACAAGGCTGGATTTGCTCTCGTCAACGAGGAGAAGAGATAAGGCCAGCTGCCGAGTGCACTAGTCTTTGCTCCTCTCATGCCTCTTTGTTTGCCTTGGGTGCTAGCTGTGGTCTGTGGCTACAGCTAGGGCAGCTTGGTGGGGACATGTCCAGCCTGTGTCCAACGTTTGGAGGTGGGAGCAGGCCGCGCCACAGGCGGAAGCTCCTCCCTTAATGCACGCCGGTTTGTACCGGAGTAGTTTTCTTCTTTCTTCTTCACTCAGTAGGCTACGGGGTGAAGCGTGTTTCATCAATTTCCGTGCATTGTGCTGAGCGCACTGGCGGCTCAAACTTAACATTGAAATGCATGCGTGTTTTCCTCATGCGGGCCTCGCCGCGACCGACCGCCGCGACCGACGTGGTCCAGTAGCCCCTGCAAACAGTCAGGGACCGTTGCAGCAGTAAAAACGGTGATCATGGCATGCCAAACATGCGCAAATGAGCAGTACGGATGCCCTGGCGACTCTGCAAGGCCCCTAGGGTGCGTAGGCCGCTGTCATGTTACCTTGCTGGACAATTTGGCAGGGCAATGAGGGGCAATGAGGGCAATGAGGGCAATGAGGGCAATGAGGGGGGGTAGCGGGGGTGGGAGGGCAGTGAGGGGGCTGGGAGGGGCTGGGAGGGGGGTGGGGAGGGCCGGGTTGGGGTTGGGAGGGGGTGAGAGGAGGTAGGAAGGCTATGTTGGGCTGGGGAGGGGGGGGGTGGTGCAAGGGGCAGGGTCCGGGCGGTCGGATGGGCCTCCCGCAAGTCCTGGGATAAGCGCAGCGCAGAGATAAGGCATTTCGCGTTAAAATGACAACTCAAATCTCACCAGGCTCGCCGCAAAGTCAAATGTCCCTTACGTGGGAGGGGTGACCAGCTCACAACAGGCCAAAATGTGGAAGAGGGTCCCTTTTCCTATGTGACTGGCGAGAGAGAGACGCACATTTCCCGCGTTTACAGCAATGTCGATTTATACCGTGTCCAACGATGGCCTTGTAACACCGCCTGCACCAACAAGAGGCTCGCGGAGCGAGCCAGGCGGGCTGAAATGTGATTGTACTTTTAGCTAAATGCCAGGCGGAGTTCCCTCATTGGTATCGCTACTCACCAGTAGAACAATCGGCAATGAGCAACTGAGGTGTGTTCGCGATCGCTCGCGCCGGCATGGACTCTGATGCAAGGATTAACGCGCCGCTTTCCTGTAGATGCGGAGTAGTTCGTAGGTGCCAATGCAACAAACGCTACCGAAATTGGTGCACTTTGTACCGAGTACTTGCATGAAGATTACCAACCCCATATTGGGACCACCTGACCCTAATCCCATTAGACCCCGTTCAAAATCCCCAGGGTCTTAAGACCCGGTGCACGGGAGTGTTGGGACGTGACTCAGCCGTGAAGTGGGACTTGCTGTGAGACGTCAAACGTCCGACGAGATGATGTCAGACGTCAGACGGCAGACGTCAATGCGGGACGATTGATTACCAAGTATAAGGCATTCCCTTGCGAGTTGAGGCGAGCGCTGACACGTGCATGTCCCACGGATGGCAAGAGAAGTCGTGCTTCAACCCGACACAAGCTCAAATAAGCATTGTAGAAACAACCGGGTGGTCTGGAGCATTTGGCAAAGAAGCCATATTCGCTTGCCGTTGCCTCTGAAACTGACCTGCCGTTGGCGAGGACCTCGAATTCCGTTGTCGCTCACTAGAGCTGTTGCGGCTACGCAGGCTGCGTGTCACGCACCCCTTGCCGCACGCAGCTCTTAACACAGACGGGGGGGGGGTGAAGTGCCGTTCGGGCAGCTATACCTCGAAGAAAGTCAAGGTACGCTCGCGACCAGCGCATGTCAGGTGCCAGGTCAGATGCCAGGACGATCAGCCCTCAGTAGCGTCTGCGGTCCGACTGTGGAGGGCAATGCGATGAGCAGCAGAGCAGGCGCACAACTCGCTCACTGTCCTAACAACCCCAGGGTAGCCAGGTTGCAACATGGCAACACTGGGCAGCGTGAGCCAAGGCTGTGGCAGCAACACAGACAAGGGCATGCTAATACCAGGTCGGGAGCAGGGGACAACTGGAGCAAGTGTAGGCTTGGTTTCGATATATCTTGTGTTTGCATGTGCATGGAAGCAATATGTCATGGAGACGATTTTCCAGTGAGGTGGCTGATGTGCTCCGCCAGAACATCATATAACATCAGTTGGTGCATCAAGTAGCCAAACTGATGGACATGGCTTATGTCTCATGGGGATCAGCACTTGGTATTGCTAGTGCAGTAGCGTACGTGACCTATGACCACCGCTGACAATTGGACTCCCTGAAGGAAACTATGGCAACAAAGCTGGAAGCTGCAGATGTGAAGGGCCAGATTGCAGAGGTGAAGTCACAGCTGATTGTTCAAGGCAAGGACACTAAGATTCAGGGCAAGGACATACAAATTCCCAAAGAGGGTGTGCAAGAGATCTTGAAAAAGCTCAACAGCTTGGCAACAGCAGCCTTGGCAATTGCAGGGAGGGGGGCACAACAACTGCAACCTGGCAAGCCCCCCAATGGCCAAGCAGCGGCCCTCCTGAATGTGAATGTCCCTGCCCTGTGGGGGGGCTACCAGGCTGCAGCTGCTGTACCCCCCTCCCTGCTGGTGCCAGGGCTGTTGCTGCCAAGCTGCTGAGCTTCCTCAAGATCTCTTGCACACCCTATATTTGGTTCTGAATGTCATCGCCCTGAATCCGAGTGTCCTTGCCCTGAACTAGCAGCTGTGACTTCACCTTTGCAATCTGCCCCTTCACATCTGCAGCTTCCAGCTTTGTTGCCATAGTTTCCTTCAGGGAGTCCAATTGTCAGCGGTGGTCATAGGTCACGTACGCTACTGCACTAGCAATACCAAGTGCTGATCCCCATGAGACATAAACCTTGTTTGCCAGCTTGACTACTTGCTGCACTAACTGATGTTCTATGATGTTCTGGCGGAGTCTCCATGCCATCATGCATCTATGCGCTTGCAAACACAAGATATATCGAAACCAAGCCTTCACTCCTGCCACCAGCCACATGGCAACGAAACACAGCCTGTCAGTTGAGGATGTTTGTTCACTGTGCCGAACATGACAAACGGCTCTTCCTTTCTTACTTGCCTGTTCGTGTTACTCCTTGAGCTTGCCCGCCCCGCCCCGCCCCGCCCCGCCCCGCCCCGCCCCGCCCCGCCCCGCCCCGCCCCGCCCCGCCCCGCCCCGCCCCGCCCCGCCCCGCCCCGCCCCGCCCCGCCCCGCCCCGCCCCGCCCCGCCCCGCCCCGCCCCGCCCCGCCCCGCCCCGCCCCGCCCCGCCCCGCCCCGCCCCCGCCCCGCCCCGCCCCGCCCCGCCCCGCCCCGCCCCGCCCCGCCCCGCCCCGCCCCGCCCCGCCCCGCCCCACCCGTTGACCCTGACCTGTTGACTTGACTGTAGCTACCATGGAGAATGGATCAATGAAGGCAAGTCTCAAGCTAGGCTTACGCTTGCTGATGTGAAAAAATCTTGCAAGAAACAGATGTTGTCCTCATATGGGACGAAAGCAGGTTACATAAGACGTTGTGATGTGTACTAATCTTTTCTTGGGGTGCTGTTGCCTGCAGAGAGGGGTGTACAGCAGCTGCAGCCTGGTTGACCACCAGAAAAAGTAACCGGCGTCATTCCCAAACAAGCATCGCTTTCCGCACGACGCATGCCATTATTCCGCCCAAAGGCCGACCTCGCATAAGCGCTACACATGCAGCTTGCTTGTATTGTCCCATTGCATTACAAGAGAGAAGTAACCAACTTCAATTGCGTCCACCATGTTTGCAATTCAAAGCATGGCGTTTCAACAGCCGTGGCAGTAGCTGACTAACTTGCTGCAACAACTGACTGTCTCTTTAACAATAGCTGCCAATGCCACATATGGCGATCAATTGGTAGTTGTTGCAGTGGCCAAGCTGCTCCCTCCCGATCAGGTCTTCCAGCAGCAGGTGCTGCAGCTGCTGGCTAACATCCAACAATAGGTGGCCAATTTGCAGCAGCAGATGCAAGGTGATATCGGGGCGCTTAAGGCTGGGGTCAAAGCAGACGCCAATGCATCCACGTCCCTACCCAACAACACGCTGCCAGATGACACGCCCTTGCAAATGGCTGTGCAACGACCAAGGTCAGCTGCTAGCCCAGCTAACAATCACTAGAGAGACTCTGTTCGACCCGCTGCATGTTAACGCACAAGCGCTCGATGAATTGTTGTTGCATTATGGCTTATTGCAACAAGCACAAGGCCTGGCTGCAAACAGACGGCGTTTCATGTTCGGCGGGTTAGGGTCGGCGGGTGGGTCGGGTCGGGTCGGGTCGGGTCGGGTCGGGTCGGGTCGGGTCGGGTCGGGTCGGGTCGGGTCGGGTCGGGTCGGGTCGGGTCGGGTCGGGTCGGGTCGGGTCGGGTCGGGTCGGGTCGGGTCGGGTCGGGCCGGGCCGGGCCGGGCCGGGCCGGGCCGGGCCGGGCCGGGCCGGGCCGGGCCGGGCCGGGCCGGGCCGGGCCGGGCCGGGCCGGGCCGGGCCGGGCGGGCGGGGCGGGGCGGGGCGGGGCGGGGCGGGGCGGGGCGGGGCGGGGCGGGGCGGGGCGGGGCGGGGCGGGGCGGGGCGGGGCGGGGCGGGGCGGGCGGGGCGGGGCGGGGCGGGGCGGGGCGGGGCGGGGCGGGGCGGGGCGGGGCGGGGCGGGGCGGGGCGGGGCGGGGCGGGGCGGGGCGGGGCGGGGCGGGGCGGGGCGGGGCGGGGCGGGGCGGGGCGGGGCGGGGCGGGGCGGGGCGGGGCGGGCGGGGCGGGGCGGGGCGGGGCGGGGCGGGGCGGGGCGGGGCGGGGCGGGGCGGGCGGGGCGGGGCGGGGCGGGGCGGGGCGGGGCGGGGCGGGGCGGGGCGGGGCGGGGCGGGGCGGGGCGGGGCGGGGCGGGGCGGGGCGGGGCGGGGCGGGGCGGGGCGGGGCGGGGCGGGGCGGGGCGGGGCGGGGCGGGGCGGGGCGGGGCGGGGCGGGGCGGGGCGGGGCGGGGCGGGGCGGGGCGGGGCGGGGCGGGGCGGGGCGGGGCGGGGCGGGGCGGGGCGGGGCGGGGCGGGGCGGGGCGGGGCGGGGCGGGGCGGGGCGGGGCGGGGCGGGGCGGGGCGGGGCGGGGCGGGGCGGGGCGGGGCGGGGCGGGGCGGGGCGGGGCGGGGCGGGGCGGGGCGGGGCGGGGCGGGGCGGGGCGGGGCGGGGCGGGGCGGGGCGGGGCGGGGCGGGGCGGGGCGGGGCGGGGCGGGGCGGGGCGGGGCGGGGGCGGGGCGGGGCGGGGCGGGGCGGGGCGGGGCGGGGCGGGGCGGGGCGGGGCGGGGCGGGGCGGGGCGGGGCGGGGCGGGGCGGGGCGGGGCGGGGCGGGGCGGGGCGGGGCGGGGCGGGGCGGGGCGGGGCGGGGCGGGGCGGGGCGTACTTGCCTGGACTTATCTCCACCTCCATTGAGGCGTTGCAGGAGCCCCTTGTACGCCCGGTTGTAGAGTTCCGAATCCTTCTTTACTTCAGCTTCCCTCTTGGTCGTTGAATCGTTGTTGCACAAGTGCATGGACCTATTTTAAGGTGCACAACTGCATGGACCTGTTTAAAGCTCATGCAATGCATATGTGCATCAGTGGAGTTGGGGCTTACTATGTCATTGGCCTCTGGCAGCTTCATCCTCTCTGCCTTCTTCTCGAGGTCCTTCAGCTCGAGAGTAAAAAGCGCACGGGGGAAAACACGTAGTCCGTGGGCTCACGGCGCGGGTCCGACTTTTTGCAGATGTCCTGCATCGGTCAGCGGTCGGCGGGATGCGGGGCGTGTGGGTGGTGCTTGTAACTACATCGTAGCGCCTGTAGCTTGCAGATGTTGCCGCGCGCACATTGTGACCGCGCGTGGTCAAGACATCCTGTGTCAACTCCGCTACATCAGCATCACTACCTATCGCATCATTCCTTGCTGAAGCTGGGTCATTGTTAGGAGTCGTGTGCTTGAGCCGCTTGCCATTGTCCTGCTTGGGCGCCCGCCGACGCTTGACCATCCTGGGCTAGCGCTCTTTAGCCATATAGCTGTGACGCTGACAAAGGACCTGGCCGGGAACGCCCTACTTGCCATTTGCTCCAGCCTAGCCTACTCCTCATTGTGATCAGTGAGGCATTACATCATGCAATGGCTAACAGAATTTTTCATTCCGAACATGGTTAGGGGTCCCAACATGGCCAGATTTCCGAGTTCTTCAGAATCCTATTTGCTCCATTCTGACCCCACCCGGTTCTCCTGCACACCTGTAGCTGCTTGGGGAGCGTCTCAGCATCTCAAATGGACGACCCGTGGCAACCCAATCGCCGGACCCACCCCCCGAGCATTTCAAATTTGAACCCTTTTGCTAAATGCCCTATCCGCGGTCGCGGTTTTCATTGAATAGTTTGAATTCGTTGAGTATCTAGCGATTGTCGGGTGTTCTGGTGGTGGCCGGTGCTTGCACCGTGGCGAATTAGATTTACTCTCGCGGCAGCAGCTCTTGCTGTTGCCACTGGGCGACTGCTGCTGTGCGGTCGCTAATCTGCATGCAAGTACTCATCACATTGTTCACCGACTCTGAGGTTGCCGTGTAGTCACGAACATTATGTAGCCACAACCTCGTCGAGCTTGGGAACGAGTTGTATCCAGTGCCAGTTGCGGTTCAAAGCCTGGCCTTCAGCTGGGGCAACAGGTCCTTCCTTCCAACCTATTCCTTGCACATGCTTACATGCGGTCAGGGGCAGCTGGGATCCATTAAGAACAATGCAGGGACGTACAACTCATGCACTCATCACATATGTATATGACCATGCAGTCAAACAAAACTCACTTCCTTGGGGAATACTGCCCCATCCATTCACACCGTTATCGCATTATGACCGTCGGCCTGGTCTGGCTGCTTGGCTGCTCGGCCAGGCACACTGTTTAGCACAGTGCCAGATTGCTGCAGTGGGTAAGCTGCCGGGGTGTGCTCAGCGAAGTCATTGCCTCCTGGCACCAGGGCAGTGGAGGCGTGTTGCATGCAGGCACTAGCACCCGCTGGCACCCTTCCTGCAAACTAAGCACGCCTGAATCCTAACACTGGCAGGCACTGCTACCCATCACACCCAGGTAGGTGCTGCCCAACACGGCATGTGGGGACCCCACCTAACCTTGGGCAGGTGTCCTCCCACTGTTGCGTTCGTGGCAATGGTGTTCCAAGTGTGCCTACACAGATCAGGGCGTAGTCCATCTGCCTGGGTATCGAACCCAGCCTCAGAACACCTCACCACTCACACATTTCTCACAGGGGACTTGTCATGTCACTTGAGACCTTTCAGATATTCGGCCGCATGCGATCTTACTCAGCATGGTCACGTAACATTCCCCCCCACCTGGCTCAGCTGCACTCAGCTGACCACCGTGGTGTTGCCCCGCTCAGGCACATTGTGCCGTCACTCGCGCCCACACTAGCGCTAGGTGTCTGAGTTCCTTTCATGGCCTCCTCACATCAGCCCACCGCCTCAGCCTCCAGCCATATCAGCCTCCAAACCGTGCCTCTGTAGGTAGGCAGTCAACATCTCCTGGCATCCCACCAGCTGTGACCTGGACTCCCACGTGTTGTGCTCGTCCCCATGGCCCTGCCACTTGACCAGGAACTCCAACTGCCTCTTCTTGGGCTTGCCACCCCGCTTGCCTTGGCTCTTGGCCAGCCGGTGATCCACCACCTTCTCCACCTTGTACTCTGGCTCTCCATCTAGCCACTGCAGTGGGGGTGGGCCTGCGTGCCCAGGCACCTGGTCGGAGGCATCGTAGGTCCTGTAAGGCTTCACTAGGGACACATGGAACACGTTATGGATCCGAGACCACTCCTCAGGCAGGTCCAGCTTCACTGCTGCTCTGCCCACCATGTACTCAACTCGGAAAGGACCGACATAGCGTGGCTTCAGCTTTCTGGCACCAGGCTGGCCCACTCTGCCCCTCATGTTTTGTGTGCTCAACAACACCATGTCGCCAGGTTCAAACACCGCGTCACGCCGCTTAGTATCCTCGATAGGCCTTCATGCGCTTCTGCGCTCGGGCTAGGCATTGCCTGGCCTGCTCCACCGCCTGCCTCGCATTGGCCACGAACCCGTGCGCCTGCGGCACTTTCTGGGGCAGGTCCAGCAGCTCAGCCACTCGCGGATGGTAGCCATAGTTCAGGTAGAAAGGCGTGCAACGGGTGGACTCCTGCCAGGCGTTGTTGATGGCGAATTCGACGAGGGGTAAGTGCTCCGCCCAGTCCTTCTGGTCGGGCCTGATGTAGTGCCGCAACATCTCCTCTATCACCCGATTCATGCGTTCCGTTTGGCCGTCCGTCTGAGGATGGTAAGCACTGGATAGGTCCAGGTCCACTTGGAGCAGCGCCGCCAGCTCAATAAAGAACCTGTTGTTGTTCAGGTTTGGTCCTCTGTCGCTCACAATGCTGTCTGGCCAGCCATGTAGCCGAAACACATTGTCAACAAAGAGCTTGGCGTATTGCACTGCAGTCATGCGCTCCCAGGTCCTGGCCAAGTGCACCATCTTGGTCAGCCGGTCCACAATCACTAGAATCGAATCATACTTGGCTGGTCCGCTTGCAGGCAGCTTCACAATGAGGTCCAGCGACACGGAGCCCCAAGGCCTCAAGGGGATAGGCAGCGGCTGCAGCTTGCCGGCCGGCTTCTGGGCGCTGGACTTGTTCAGTTGGCATGAGTGGCAGGTGCGTACATAGTGCTTGACAGCCTCTGACACACCCTGCCAGTCAAAGTAGCGTGTCACTTGCTCCAGGGTCTTCGTCATGCCCAAGTGACCCGCAGACTTGGCATCGTGCATGGTGTGTATCACTCTCCTCCTCAGCTTCTCATCATTAGGCACCACCACCTGGCCACGCTCTGTTAGCCACAGCCCCTCCAGCCGGTGTAGCTTTGAGGTGAAGGCAGCCTCGTCAAACCGCTTGTCCGCCCCGTAGGCCTGCTTGACTGCTTGCAGCAGCGTCGTGGGGTCTGACCCGTCACTGGCCTCTTGTTGCTGTGTGTCCTGCTGCAGGGCTTCCCCCCCACCTGGCTGCAGCCCTCTAGGCGTGTCGGCAGCCATGTCAGCAGGCGGGGTCAGCTTGCCAGCCTCATAGGCCTTCTCCCTGGCCACAGCCTGCTCTCTCTCAGCCACCTTGCGGAGCTCAGCTGCTGTGCGGCGGGTGGTGGCAGCCAGCACAGCACCTTCACGTCCAGGCACCAGCAGTAGCACCGGGCAGCTCTCTGTGTCAGGCATGCTCAACGCCGGGTTGCGGCTGATAGGATCAGCCACATTGTCTGCACCAGGGTGGTATCTGATTTCATATTTGTAACGGGACAGCTCCTCCATCCACCGTGTCTGCCGCCTTGATAGGTTTGCTTGTGTTTGCAGGTAGATTAGGGGATTGTGATCAGTTTGTATTGTAACATCCACAGCCCCATCCAGGTAGCACCTCCATTCCCTCACAGCCCTGATGATGGCCAGCAGCTCCTGGTCTCCTGTAGAGTACCTTGTTTCTGGTGGTGACAACTTTTTACTGGTGTAAGCAATGGGTCTGCCTTCTTGTAGCAGCACTGCTCCAGTGCCCACCAGCGACGCGTCAGTGCACACCACAAAGGGCTTTGTGAAGTCAGGCAGCGCCAACACAGGAGCAGAGCACAGGGCGTCTTTCAGGCCATTAAATGCTTTCATTTGCGCCTCCCCAAACTTTTGCCAGTCGAACTGTGCTGCAGCCGTCTTGCTGGTCAGGTCGGTCAGTGGCGCGGCGATAGCACTGAAGTTAGGAATGAAGCGCCGAAAATAGTTCGCCAACCCCAAAAAGGCTTGCAGGTCCTTCAGGTTGCGCGGGACGTGCCACTCCCGGACCACTTTCACTTTTGCTGGGTCGACTGCAATGCCATGTTCGCCCACAATGTGGCCGAGGAACGTCAGCTCTGTTTTGTTGAACTCGCACTTCGATCGCTTGGCATAGAGCTTGTGCTGCCTCATGAGCTCCAGCACTTCTCTGAGATGCTGCACATGCTCCTCAGCAGAGTTGCTCATCACCAGGATGTCGTCAATGTAAACCAGCACCGACTTGTTGATTAGGGGCCGAAACACGTTGTTCATGGCTCTTTGGAAGGTTGCAGGAGCGTTGGTCAGGCCAAAACACAGCACTTTGAATTGGAACTGCCCCATGGGCGTCAGGAATGCTGTCTTGGGCCGGTCCGCCTCAGTGATTCTGATTTGATGGTACCCAGATTGCAGGTCAAGTGAGCTGAACACCTTCTTGCCAGCCAGCTTGTCAAAGAGATCGTCAATTCTGGGCAGGGGGTATCTGTCTTTCACCGTCAGCTTATTTAGAGCTCTGTAGTCAATGCACATCCTTAAAGATCCATCCTTCTTCTCCACAAACAACACCGGGGCTCCAAAGGGACTGCTGCTGGGCTCTATCAGCCCTCTGGCCTGCAGCTCTGACACCTGCTTCTTGACCTCAGCCTCCTCCCTGGGACTGAGCTTGTAAGGCCTCTTGTAGGGTGGCTGGGCATCAGCCTCCATCCTGATGGTGTGCCCTCACGCCCTGTCTGGGGGCAGACCTGGTGGCATGTCCTGGAACACATCAGAGTACTCCTCTAGCACAGCCTGCAGCTCTGCATCTGTGACTAGCTCCTGGTTTGTCCCTTGTCATTGCTCCCCTTGCAGCCTGCCACTGCAGCAGCCAGGCTCCCTTTGTGCCAGCCCTCCTTGTCACTGTCGCTACCAGGCTGCACTAACAACAGCAAGCTGCGGCATCCCTTGCGGAGCAGCCTCGCCGTCTGTCCCACGCTGAGCGGTTCCGCTGGCTCGACACAGTCCTCCTGAGGCTGCGGCAGCTTGAGCTACGGCCTCGAATGATGGCAGATGCTTCGGACGCAATGCCAGCAGGTTCACAGGTTTGCCCTCAGGCGACAGCAACGTGCACACCCCGTGTTTCGGTTTCATCATCACGTCGTGGACGAACAGCCAGTCCGATCCCAGGATTAGGTCGACGCCCTCAATTACTCTGGGCATGACTCTCGCCATTAAGGTGGTCTTGCTCTTCTGAATTTCCAGCAGGCCTGTCCTCTTCTCTTTCAGCACCACACGCTCATTGTTAGCAGTCAGCACTGATGTTGGCGCCATGACTCCCCGCTCCAGGGTAGCATCAGCTGTGCCTATCTTGTGCTTTTCCAGCCACTGTTCACTGATGATGCTGAAGGTGGCGCCCGTGTCCATCATAATCAGGCATGGTCTGCCTCCAAATCGGCCCACATACATGAACGGCAGCTGTAGTGTTTCAGCCTTGTCAAAGAGAGCCTCTCTTGGTGCACACGCCAGGGCAAGTTTCTTACACAGGGATCCCTCCTGGAACACTGGTATAGACTCATCCAATGGCGGTCCTGGCAGGTCAGCACCTCGTTCCCACCAGGCAAAGCCCTATTGATCATCATTGTAAGCCCCACGGCTACCACGGTGCTGTTGCTTGTTGGCACAATCTTTGGCGTAGTGGCCACGCCCTCCACACTCGTAGCACACGTCACTGGGCTGGTTGGGCCCCTTGTGTCTCTTACGGTCCGGTCACGGTCACGGTCACGGTCGTCAGCGAACGACACATGGCGTGCGTCTCTGCTGGGACTCCTGCCTCGGTTGTGCCCTCGACCCTCGTCACGGCGTCGCAGGTCCGCTGGCTGGAACCGATCCAGTCGTTCATTCAAACGACCCTGCACAGCACGCCCACCATCAGCAGAACGGCTGCGCCCAGTGCTCCTTCCATTGAAGCTGCGCCCTCGTCCCAGCAAACACGGCCACACTAGGCCCACCATCAACCTCCTCGTCGTCAGGCAGGGATGAAGCCAGTCGCAGCAGTGGCAGCACGCACACACAGCTTTGGCAGCTCGCGCAGCCACATCACGCCCACGTGCAAAAGCAAGCAGTGCATCCAGCGACTCCCATCGCTTCCCATCGGGCATAGTCGCACACTCTCGCTTCAGCTCAGGTTTCAGGCCAGCGATGAAGTACATGCACAGGAGGTCCTGGGGCAAACGATGCAAGCGCATGGCTAGCAGAGAAAACTGCAGGCAATAGCTCATAAGCTCTGCTCCCTTCTGGTGATACTCCCGATCCACCAGCTTCTGCATCAAATCGGCCTCGTTATTCTGGTCCGTACACCCAGTAGCCCTTCTAAGCCATGCCTCTAGCTCCGCATCTGTGAGGTCTTTACCCTGCTGCCTGTAGCTGCTCACCAGCTGGAGCACAGCAGCCTTCAGATCTCCACTCAGCGCCTGCAGCACTCCCGCCACCAGTGGCTGCTGCGTGGCACGACACCATTGACCCACAAGCCAGAAGTAAGACTCAAAGTCTCGACTACGCAGCACATCATCAACCTTCCAAGCCTCAGGCAGGCTCACGTTCGTTCTGACCACATGCTGTGCCGCTGGTGCTCCTTGCAGCGACCGACCACTTGCCTCTCCCAGGCCAGCTCCGCCAAGATTCGCAAGCGCTCCATGCTGACTTGCACCAGCCTCAGCCGCACTTCTCGAAGGGACCTCGCCGCCCTCACGCCCATTGCTTCCTGGGCCAGCACTACGCTTCTCTCTCTCGCGGGACTCCCGCAGCTCCCGCTCTTTTGCGGCCAACTGGGCTTGCAGCGTCTCCACAGTCTTTTGCAGGTCCTCGGGACAACCTCCCGTCTCCATTGCCACTCGCGCAGAATCGACCTCCCCCGCTGGGTTCATCGTCATACCTGTACCGCACAGGGGTACCTAGGCTCACGGCAGCCTCTCCTCACGACCGTTCACAGCCGACGCTTCTCTAAGCGTTACCCGCAAGCTTAGCGCACAACTCCTCCGCCTCTTTCCACAGCCGGCGCACTACACCCAATTCCAAGCGTTGCTCAGGCGAATGCGGGAACTCCACCGCACTTCCACACGCCAACCAATAACCACGGACGTCCTCTGACGCTAGGCTCGGGCAGAAACGCGCTAGACGGACCCAGTCGGGTTCGGCACCATCGGCCGGAACCACTGTTGCGTTCGTGGCAATGGTGTTCCAAGTGTGCCTACACAGATCAGGGCGTAGTCCATCTGCCTGGGTATCGAACCCAGCCTCAGAACACCTCACCACTCACACATTTCTCACAGGGGACTTGTCATGTCACTTGAGACCTTTCAGATATTCGGCCGCATGCGATCTTACTCAGCATGGTCACGTAACACCCACCAGGGCCGCTCCACCCTCCTGACCACTGGCTCGTCATTGTCTGGCTCATCTGGCGCTGCCGCAGACACATTGAACACTAGCTGACCGGTTCTTTGCATGAGGAACTGACTGTGCCACGGGGCTTGCCAAGGCATGCCCCGGGGCCGTGGACCATCCACTGCCATCTGTCTGTGGTGGTGGTGGCTGTGACAAGTGGCAGCGTGGGCCTTGCATGTCGGGTTTGGTAACTCACGTCCCAGAGCCTCACGTAGGTTGCCTTCCACCTTGGTTCAGCTGATCAGCCCCTACCTCCTACCACCAGGGGCTGAAGGCGGAAGTGCAGGGGCGCCAGACGGGCCTGCCAGGGCCCCGCCACCTGCCTGCGCACCCACCAGCGCAGCCAGGCGGTCCACCTCACCAGGGGTGAGGGAGCTCAAGGTGTCCAGCACACGCTGGTAGTCCTGCGGGGATGACACGCACACCGAGCTCGTGGGCCGCCGCTAGACCTCACCTGCCTACCGTGACTGCAGCATCCTCACGCGCCTCCCCACAGCGCATCCCCACAGCGCCTCAACTACAAATACATCACTTTAGAGACCACCCCCATGAGGATAGACCACCCGTCGGATCTAGTTAGTGGCTGCTAGTGGCTGATAGTGGCTGCTAGTAGGTACTTCTGATCCGGCTCAAATGGTGGCCCTAGTGAGGGACAATATGGCTGCAGCATCCTCACCCTCACCATCAATGTAAGGATCGCATCACCATCTTACCTTCCTTATCATCCTCACCACCACCCTCAACCTCACCATCATCGTTACCACATGGCATGCGTTATTATGCAGTGCACTAGGATAGGATACCATGGGCTTTGCTAATACATACAGACATACCTGGTGTGCCATGGGGCAAGCAGGGCAGCAGGGTAGCCTGCAGCCTGACACGCACCCTGACCTTGGCCCTCGCACTTCTTCCTACCGTATCAGCGGCACATAGCCCTTAGGCGAAAAATGAGCTAACCCCTGCCGTGCACCTGGTGTGTCAGGGTTTGGAGGGCAGCTGCTTGGGTCACGCACGCTAGGAGGGTAGGCTGCGTGGCAATGCATGGCATGGCTGCTTTGCAGCAGCAGGCTGGCATGAGCAGGGGTGCAGCATCAAAGAGCCGCCGCAGCAGTAGTGGAGGCCACCCACCCGGGGCACAGGTCCTTGGCTGCTCTGAGGGCGGCTGCCGGGTGCTGATGGCTGGGCTCCTACAGGAGCTGCGGCTTGGACTCGGCTACTGGCTGCTGCAGGCGCCTGCTGGGGCCTGGCCAAGCCTAGGGCTGCAGCCCTGCCTGCTGGGGCCTGCAGCACATTGCAGGAAAAGTAAGCGCAGCACTGACTGATGAGCAGCAGCAGCAGCAGCAGCAGCAGCAGCAGCGTTGCTCAGCAAGTGCCATTAACAGCTGATGTAGAGGAGGAGGGGAGGAGGAGGAGGAGGAGAAGAGGAGGATAAGGAAACCAAGAGTAGCCATAAGATTGCAGAGTGCCAGAGTGCCAATTAGCCTTGGCAGGAGGAGCATGGTGTGCCAGCAGCATGAGCCGACCCACCCCAGGCATTCCAGCCGCAAGCTGCTGCGGCATGCGCATGGGCTGCATGGGGGGCGCCAGGCCAGGTCCCAGGGACGAGGACGGACCTTTCAGTGCTCGACCTGCCACAGCAGCAGCAGCAGCAGCAGCAGCAGCAGCAGCAGCAGCAGCAGCAGCAGCAGCAGCAGCAGCAGCAGCAGCAGCAGCAGCAGCAGCAGCAGCAGCAGCAGCAGCAGCAGCAGCAGCATAGGGCTGTTGCATGACGCCTTGAAGCAGAGTCCAGCCCAGCGTCTGAGCAGATGGTCAAGTCATCAAGCAACTAAGCATTGACAAGGCACGTGGCCTGAGATGTTTGAGAGTGAGGCTGCTGCTGCTCATCCCAGGCATTGGCTTCCTGCCCTCTGGGCGCAAGCCCCACCAGGATGCCACAGCACCACATGAGGCTGCTCAGTGCTTGCGTGCAGCCAGCTGCACGTGGCGCATGATGAGCGGGGCAGTGGACAGGCTGAGCTCGGCTATGGGACTGACCAGCACTGACAGGGGCAGTGGGCAGCTTGGCCATTGCAGTGGGCGAGCAGGGCCTGTCACTGACCGGCACTGACAGGCCGGGCCAGAGCAGCGGTGCCGGGCACACTGGCCACTGCCGCAACGTTGAGCTCCCCATCAGGGAACACGGTGACGTGGTCCAGGGACAGCTTGTCGATCTCATACAGGGCGTTGGGGTTGCGCGCGGCCGCACCCGCTCCCGCACCCCCCTCGACGAGGTCCTGCAAGCCAAATGAAGCTCCGTGGTTACTCCCTAGGTCGACTCTGCCTGGCTGTATGGCTCCATGGCTGCTCTGTGTGGCTGGATGGCCCCATGGCTGCGTGTATGGCTGCATTGCTCAATGGCTGCTCTGTGTGGCTGTGTGGCTGCGTGTGGCTGCGTGTGGCTGTGTATGGCTGTATGACTGTATGGTTATGTGGCTGTGTGGCTGTATGGCTGTGTGTGGGCTGCGTGTGGCTATCGCTGCCTGCCATCTCTGGCGTGTACTAGAGCAGACAAGTAAGACAACAGTAGGCCCTGGGTGCGCAAGAGGACAGTGAACCCATGCAGGCATGTACTGTGTGAAGCGTTGTGTAGGCTGGACCCTAAAGTGTTGTGTGTGGGGTGTTGGTAGGAAGCATGGACACCCTGGACCTCAAGAGCGGGAATCAAGAAGCAACTAAGAAGTAGTCTTGCAGCAGCACAGCAGTAAGTGGGGTCACCATGCTACATGGTCTGCTCTCAGTCACCATGGGTGCCATGCAGCCTAGGCAAGCTCCTTGCTGCCCTCCTACCTCCTGACCCTGCCATGCCTATGCAGCCTAGGTAGCTGTGTAACACCTTACCTGCTTCATGGCACGGACAAGGGCGTTGAAGCTGGAGCCCCCTTTGACCAGCATGCGGTTGCGGGCAGCACCACCCAGCAGCATGCGGTCTTTGATGGCCTTGAACTCATCCACCTGCGCTTCCTTGGCCTGCTGCACAGCCTCGTATTCACGCCTCATGCCCTGCAGTTAAGGATCAATGCTGCGCAGCAACTCGGACACACCAAACTTGAAGTACTCTGGCACGTTGTTTGCTCGGCCTCGGCCCAGTGTAGACCTCGCACAGCTATCGTAAAAGATGCTGACTCTGCGCATTTGTGCAGAGCATCGTGCGTGCGAAGATGTCGAGCGGTGATCAGGGCGCCGTGGGCGTCTCCGCACCTGAATGAGCTTGAGCAGCGCGTCCCGTTCGCCCTTCATGACCTCACCCGCTGCGACCAACTCCGCCACGCGACCGCGGCCCCACTCGCCGCTGTCGATCAGCCGCACAAAGCGCTCGTTGTCTCGCCGGATGCGCTCGTTCTCCTCTTGCATGTCGCGCAGTTTCAACTGCAGCCGGATGCGAGAGTCAAGGTCTAGGATTGTATCGAGCGAACAAGGTTAACCCCGGTGAAGCAACACTCCGGGCAGCAGGAAGGGTGGCAATTGTTTGCTAGCATGGCCGCAGGCATGGCATGTGAAGTAGCTGGACCCTGCAAAAATGTGGTTTGCTGAACCAGGTGGCAGGGGAGGTGGTTAGATTAGAGAGGGCAGTGGCTCACCACGAGCTCCTGCTTGGTGGTGAGCTGCGCGTCCACCTTCCCCACATCCACCAGGTCCTGAGCCAAAGCACAACACCACGCACCGTTAGTCGGCCATCAGCACATGACGCTGGCAAGTTGATATTGCGCTGGCAGGTGACAAATGATGCATCAAACATTGACTAGAGGACATAAGGCAATAGGAGTAGGGGCAGTCTGAACAGGCCAAGCCGCACTGGTAGGGTGGTGGCACTGGCACCATGTCGTTTGCTTGACACAGGACGCCTGCCATGTCATAGTACAAGCAGTAGCAGCAGGAGTGGCATCAGAAGAGGCCAACTGGCAGCAGCAGGGACAGCAGTGATGGCGTTGTCAAGCTGTTATGGAAAGGGTGACGAGCATAGAATGTTGGAGAGGGTGACGAGCATGGGTTGTTGATGAGGGTGACGGGCACACATGGGGCGCTCTACCCTTACCTTCCACGTATAGAAGGCGACGGCAAGGGTCTTGTTCATGAGGCGACGGAGGGCACGGTCTGTCACCAAGCGCATGCGCTTGCGCCATTGAGCTGATTCATACCAGCCACTCAGCGCCCTGGCCTGCACAGAGCACAGCAGTCCCTGCTCAGCCAGCCACCAGTAAGCAGGACCACCCCACAGCCTTGCATCCACTGGCAGGCTCTCTTTGCAATGTGCAGATGCACTAGACCAGCAGCCATCAGGCCAGCCAGAGCCAGCAAAGTCAGCCACAGCTATGAAAGCGACCAGCAGTCACAATGACGCTCGGAGTAGCAGCAACCAGAGCATGGGCGCCCTCACCATCATGGGCTGCATCCAACGGCTCATGATCTTCCGCTTCTCGCGGCGCCAGTCGATGAAGTCCATCCAAGCAGACCACACCTTGGCCAGCGTGGCGTTGAGCCAGTGGTGCAGGCACCTGCAGGCCAGGGATTGGGGAGCTAGGGAGAGGGGAGCACACCCAGACCCTCTGCTGCTGCCATCCCAGCCAAAACGCTAGGCAGGCAGCCGTGGGGTGGTGTGGGGTCCAGTGGTTGACACCACTCAAGCAGTCAGCCATGAGGCTGCGTGTCAGTGGGGTGGGAAGTGGAGGACCTGAGCTCCTAGGGGCCTGTTGGCGGCAGGGGGATTGGGGCTAGGGCACCCTAACCCCACCCTAACCCCCACCATGACCCCTGACCAACCCTAACCTTCCTCTAACCACCCTAACCCAGACATGGTGGTGCTCGTCAGTGCAGGATATTGTCACCATCACCATGGGTGCTGTCAACATGGGCAGAGTATTGTCACCATCACCATGACATGGCCATCACCATCACTATCACCATGACATGGCCAGTGAGCACCTGGTGTGCAAGCCTGCATGCTGCTACTAGTTGGGTCGGCCACTGCAAGGAAGCCCCTGAGTTGCATGCAGCCGGCTACCTACTTTGTTCTCTTGGCCTCTGCAGCTCGCTTTTCCTGGATTAGCTCCGTCCATTTGTCCCAAGCTCCAGACAGCTTCATGTTCTTGATGCGGATGCCCGCCTTGGTAAGCAAGTTGCGGTGGCGCTTCTGCACCTCATGAAATGCACACCTGCAACACAGTTTGCGAAGAGAACAAGGAAGTTTCAACCATTAGCTTACCATTACCAAGGTTTAGGGTTTAGGGTCAGGGTTAATGGTCAGGTTTGTGGGGGTTAAGGTCAGGGTTAAGGGTTAGCACCCCTGAAGAAGTACCCCTGTAGGTTGTAAGCTATGCCAGTTGGTTGATGGCGGCTGGGGGCCAAGCTTGTGCACCAGGCAACTTACCAGCTGTTCCAAGCCTTGAGGTGCTGCTGGTTCAGGAAATGGCGGGCGGCACGCTCAAAGCGCAGCCGCCGCCGCCGCCGCTCTTCAGCCAGGGTGTACCAGGCGTTGAGCACCTTGGACAGGCCACGCTTCCGCAGCACCACTATGGGCCGCCGCTCATAGCCCGCGATCTTGCGCTGCCACACCACACCACACCACATCACACAGCTAGCCCATCATGACCCTTAGCACACTCTTGCAGCGGTGTGACGGAGTCCCATCATGGTCCCTTTCCCCTTGAAGCTGCAAGCAGTACTGGGCCCTGCATGGGCCTGCATGGGCTAGCTCCACTTGACCGGCAGTGATGTGTGATTAAGAGATAACTCATTATAGTGATTGCAGGCGCATGGCATGTGTAGATGATGATGATGACGGCAACTGCAGGTGCAACCCCCCTGGACCCCTGCTGCACTTGGTTGGCTGCTGAACCCCGTCTGACTCTGCAACACTGTCAGAGGTCTCACAGTGTCACTCACTCTCCCAAACTCCGCACCAGGAGCACTGACCTTCATTCATGTCTGGAGTCCTACCATGTTCTCTCCCCATGTCTGGTCCTACCATGTTCTCTCCCCATGTCTGGTCCTACCATGTTCTCTCCCCATGTCTGGTCCTACCATGTTCTCTCCCCATGTCTGGTCCTACCATGTTCTCTCCCCATGTCTGGTCCTACCATGTTCTCTCCCCATGTCTGGTCCTACCATGTTCTCTCCCCATGTCTGGTCCTACCATGTTCTCTCCCCATGTCTGGTCCTACCATGTTCTCTCCCCCCCTTCCAGCTACAAGCAGTGCAAGGTGCTGAAGCAAGAGCAGCACATCGTCCCTCACCTCCAGCGCATGGATGGTTTCGTCACGCATGGAGTACTGGTTCTTCCACCACCGCTCCTGGGCCAGGCGGCGCCACTCAGCAAAGGTCCGCTTCAGGCAGCCTCGGGCCACAGTGGAGGACACCTGCATGGATGGGGCCAACCAGCCAGTGCTGCAAAATGGCAAGGCAGCTGGGCAACCAGCATCGCTGACACATGTGCGGTGCCAACCAGCCTCGCAGCACTCTTGCCAAGTCAGTCATACCAGAAGCCAAGTCAATAACATCAACAGCCAAGTCAGTGGTACCTAGAGCCGCACTTCAGCTAGTCAGTGATAGATTAGAGTGCCAGGCTGTGTCTGACCCCTGGCCGCTGTTGACTCTTCATGCTTTCCTCCACACAGGCACAATGAAAGGGTAGCGAGGAGAGAGGAGGTAGGGGGACTGCTGTAGCCTGCAGGTGCATGTGATCTTGCATGTGATCCTGCATGTGATCTTGCATGTATGCCTGCATGTGATCCTGCATGTGATCCTGCATGTGTGCCTGCATGTGAACCTGCATGTGATCCTGCATGTGGACCTGCATGTGCAGAGATGTGGTTCTGGGTGTGTGTGACGACAGGCAGGGAGGGTGGTGGTGGGCAGGTCTGGCACCTTACGCCGCATGGCAAGGTTGTTGTCCAGAAGGTGGAACTTATCCTTCCACGCCTGGAAGGCCCGGGCCAGCGTGCCACGCTGCATGCAGACAGGGTGGGGCCAACACCACATTGCTGAATTACTTTGATGTGCTCAAAATTATAAGACGTGAAAATATGGTGTCACAGAAGATGTACTGCTACCACTTTCGCGTTGCGACCCGCAAAGCAAGCAAGCCGTAGCATGTGCAGCGGGGAGGGTAGAGCTAGCCATCGCGAGTATACCTGGATCCTTGCAATGGCTCGGCGCAGGATCTGCTGCTTGGCGATGCTGCCGTATCTGGCCGCCCGCCATGCACCGAAGGCTTGCCGGAGAACCCGGTGGTCCTCTTGCCGCAAGCGCGCCTCGAAGACCTTACGATTGCGGTCGATGGCGACTTGCACCTGCAGCAATCAAGCAATCGTGCGGACGCGCAGGTCGAGCCCGCATGTGACCTCGCGGTAGCACAAATCGCAGCCACCCCGTACCTTGTTAGCCATGCCGCTGAGGGCATTGAGCTGCTCGTACGCAAAGCGGGTGGGGAGGTCGTCCGCAATGCCCATCGCAGCTGGGGCGGTGCCCTCACGCCTCAGAGCCTGGGCGCGGCCGTACTGGCCAGCATTGTACACCAGCGCCTGGACAGAGCCAAGCCAGCACACACACAGTTATGATTGAGGGCTTGGATGTGAACCTGCCTGCCTGGTGCTGCTGTCGGGATCTCCTTGCTGAATGTGCAGGGAATCATTGACCAGGTGCTGAGCAGCAAACGACGACCATGTCCACACGCCAGATTGGCACACAACAAATAGTGGCAGTGCCTGCTGTGTGCCGTGTTGTGCCTGGCGTTCAGATGCAGCATTGTCGATTGTGTACAGCCAGACCTTGGTCCCTGCTGCATGAATATCCATGGCGCTATATATGATATGGCTGCTGAATCAGCTCTGAACCAGCTGTGATGCGCAACAGTGATGCGCTCTGTAAAGTTGCCAATGTAAGTCTCGAGAGTAATAATTGCCAATGTAAGCCCTTCATCGCGCTGCCAGGCTGCCAGGCCTTGCCTTATGACAACACATCATCGACGCCACAACCATCCAGCATGATGTGCTCACTACATGGCGGTGTGCAGCTGCCACCATCGCGAAACAGGCCTAGGCTCTGCAGCAGGGTCTCGCTGGGCAATCTGTCATCTGGGAGCAAGCACCTTTCAGTGTCCTGTGAGTGATCCAAGTGGTAGGTGCTGCTGCTGCTGCCGATGACATCCAGGCGGCCCACCACATGACACCATGTGCACCAGGTCGCAGGTTGCATTATATAACATATTGGACTGCATCACGTTCTCAAATGTTGAAAGAGGTTGAAGGAGAGGGGGAGGAGGTGGTAGGACCCTGCCCACCTTTGTGGCCGCTTCGGCGTCAAACTCCTTGAGGCGAGGCCGTGTATCCCTAGGGCTCAGCCCACTGCTCATCGTGTGGTCACTCTCGCTGTTTGCCCGCCTGCACGGCAGGCAAGGACCCCAGCAGGTTTCAGCCAAAGCGGGCGACCGCACTACTGCCAAGATGGGCGATTGCACACAACTCCTTGTCCTTGAGTGCATCCTGTGCCCATGTTCCAGATGAAGAACATGGGGCTGATGATGCTTGCTAATAGTCGTGCCTACTGTGCAGCCCCAGTCAAGCAAGGCTCACTCAGCAGCAGGCAACCAACTGTTACAGCAGCCCGATGCTTGGTGCTGTGTACAACCATGGTGGCTTGGGAGCAGTTGCACCACATGGTCAGGCCGACGGGGTTGACTGAGGACTGACTCAATATGACCTGATTGCAACTGGAGGTGACATGGGAGCAGGTGCACCACATGGTCAGGCCAATGGGGTAGACGGAGGGTAGGCTGGGCGCTAAACCTGACTGACACACTGCAACTGCTGCAAGTCACAATCTGATATACATGTATACCTCCGATGCCTGCCTCCTGGAGGTGCGTGGCCTGATGTGGAGTGATGTGGCGGAGTGACACACTGGTGTGAGCAGGTAGCTGTATGAGCCTAGTGGCGCAATGCCTCCGAAGAAGCGGAAGAGCACCGCGGAAGTGCCCGGTAGTGGCACCACGCAAGCCCCCACAGGCCCATGCAGCAGCCAGGCAGCCACACAGCTAGCAGCCTCAGAGCCAGGGCCCAGCACTCCCCAGCCAGCCAAGCGCAGCAAGCGCACTAACGCTGAGCCGGCAGCTGAGCCCACCCAGCCCACCAAGGGCAAAGGCAAGGCCAAGGGCAAGGCTTCCTAAGCCAAGCCAGCACCACAGCCAGGCAGGTGGCTGGACAGGGACTGCAATGCAGCATTGAACATGCAGCGCATTTAGGAGGCCAAGTGGCGCCCACTGGAGCTGTGCTACTGGCCAGAGCAGAGGAAGCTGCCAGCCAAGGGCAAGGAGTACCCTGAGCTGGGGTACAAGAGGGTGCGAGACAAGCCACCAAAGGCCCAGTAGCAGCAGCAGCAGCAGCAGCCCGTTGCGGCACAGTATTGTGTGCCCCCCTTTGAGCTGTTCTCAGCTTACAATTAGTGCATGTTTGTCATGCCAACTCTAAATCATAGCCCTCTGGGTCAGGCAATAGTGTAGGTGGTAGGCGACCATACCCATGTGTATGCCATGTGCATGGGAACTCCACACAGACAAAAACACCGCTTTGTAGTGGTCCACGCTCACTGTTCCACAGCAATGAAAGCTCTAGGTTGAGGGCCAAGGTGCTGTGAACAACCGTCATCCAGCAGCGGGTCTGGCACGCACCCATAGAAACCCTTCACACGCTGGTGGCCCCAAGTGCTGATGTCTCCCTGGAACCTGCAATGCACACACCATCACCATCCTCGTGGCAATATGTCGATAGATACTGGACAATGAGTCACACTGTGACATGAGCAACATTGAGCTGGACACTGTGTAGCCATGTGGACCTGCGCTGTGCAAGATCTGCTCCTCATGCACAGGCTGCAGTACCAGCTTGTGCCTACTATAGCATGCTACATGCAGTGGCGGAGCCACACAATGCAATGTCTTATTGGTGGTCGAGACGCTGGTCGAGATGCTGGTCATGCTCACCCACCTCTCACGCTTGCCTGTGAAGCTGGATCGCAGAGAAGGTGTCAAGTCGTCCTCAAACTCATCGCCTGACCCGTAGGCATCTGAGTAGTCCCCTAGTGGCAATGCAGGGCAGAGCACCACTGAGATTGAGTAGGGGTGGGGCAGCAGCTGGGTCGGCTCAGGATACAAAGGTCAAACAGAGGAGAGCATGTTGGAATGGTATGCCGGTCTGGAGTCCAGGCCTGCAGCCGGGAAGCCCGGGCCAGGTCAGGTTGGGGCCCGCTGGCTGCGGTCAGCCTGGAGCCAGCGGTTTAAGGCACCACTGCGGTGCCACCTCATGTGGTGCCTTTGGGCAAAACAGGCCAATCCTGGGGACCTTGGCAGATGGGAGGATAGGGCACCTCCCCCTGCCCCTCCTGCCACTCCTGCCCCTCCCCCTACCATCAGCCTACACCTGCAGCACCTCAGACTGCACCTCAGCCCTCGACCTCCAGCAGGCAGAAGATACTCCATAGCGCCCAGAGGAGCTGTGCTGGTGGCCAGGCCGAGCAGCAGCACCAGCCCTAGGCAAGGAGTACCCTGCCCTGGGCTTCAAGAAGCTGCAAAATCGAGCACCCAAGGCCAAGGCCCTGCAGCCTGTAGCCCAGTAATGTGTGCACTTGGCACTGTACAAGCTATTGCTTACATACGATCATATGCTCCGTGCCAACGTCTATCGCCCCACCCTCCAAAAAGGGTGGGAACAGGGATATGGGTGTTGGCCCAGAGGACTCAAGATAACATAGCCTATGATTGTACGGCACATATGTGCTGTCACCAGAGCATGTGTGCAACTGTTGGCAGATTGAGTCTTGCACAGCCATGCGGTTGAGGCTGTGGCAGACCCTGGCTCCCTCTGGCTGCTTAGAGCATGATGAGCCCACCATGCGTCGGTGCTGATGCCTATGGCGCTGTGTCAGCAGTGTTGCTGGCTGATGAATACAATGCCAAGCTGGCGAGGTTGATGGGCTCAGCCGTGCTGCAGCCCGATCTTGTGACATGGTGCATCTGGCACTGGTGACATCAATGCCAGGCAGCTGGGTCAGCTACACAAGGCAAGCACCAGCAGGCTGCACACCAGAGACCGCATGCCACATGGCACTGGGTAGGGTGGGTACCTCTGCAGGGTGGGGCAATGCTCACCTCGCTCCCCTTGCTTGTATGGGGCAGGAGCCTGGTGCCGTGCAGGGGGGCGGGCAGGGGCAGCGTGGCGGTCAGGCCCCCTAGGCCCTGGGTGGCCATGGCGAGCTCGGTTGCCCGGCCCTACATCATCCTCTGAGCTCCCATGCCTCCCTCGCCCGCCTCTGTCATAGCTGGCTGCCACGTCTGGCCGCTGCCGTCCGCCCAGCCTCTGGCCCTGCCGGCCCTCGGGGGCACCGCCCCGCCTTTCTGGGGCAGCCCATGCATCGTCCACTGCCTCTGTCACAGCCTCCACCGTCCCCTGCACTCTGTAGCCCTGGCCCCGCTGCGTGGAGGACCTGGAGGAGGAAGGGTGAGACCCCTGTGGCCCTGCTAGCTGGGAGGGGTCGGCAGCGAAGGGCGCAAGAGGTGGCCCTGGTGGGCCTGTCAATGGCCTGGCGGTGGCAGCGGGGACGCCAGCGCTAGGTGCTGCTGCTTGCGGTCCTGCAGGCCCGGCGTATACGTCTGCTGGATTAGGTGGTAAAGGGTGTTGGGGTGGAGGTGCCCATGCGCTTTGTGCTGGCTGTTGGGAAGGTGCGGCAGGCGCAGCTGGCTGTGGCGCTTGCATTGCTGGCACTGGTGCTGGCTGATGAGTCGGAGCTGGCACTGCCATCTGTGGTGCAGAGCTGAGAGGGGCTGGTTGTGGAAGCGGTGCCTGTGGTGCAGGCAGGTATGGTGTTGGAGCTGGGGTTGCTCTTGAGGGCTCAGGCATTGGCACTTGTGCGGGTGGCTGGGCCACAGGGGCCAGGGGTGGTGGAGCTGGCGGTGGTGGTGCTGGAGGGAGGGATGCAGCTGGTGCAGCTGCTTCCTGTAATGGCTGGGATGTGGGTGCGAGGGGAGCAGGCTGCATCCCAGGTGCTGGTGCCACCAGTGAAGTTGCGGCAGGAGAGACGCCCATCTGTGGCACCACTGCTGGTGCTTGTGGCTGGGGAGCAGGCACAGGTGTAGCAGCTGGGATCACTGGTGTTGTGTAAGCCATCTCAGGACTAGGTGCACTATTAGAGGCCTGCCGCTGAAGCTGGGGCGGGGGGAGCACTGCAGGTACTGGCACCTGTGCAGCCTGTGGTGGTGTTATCACGGGTGCGGCAGTATTGGGAGCTGCTGGTGGCAGGCTGGTTGGCATGCTTGACATAGCTGCTGCTGCTGATGCTGCTCTTGCCTCTGGTGGGTGCATAGAGGCATTCAAGGAACCAGCCGTCCCTGGAGCTGGCAGCTCAGCACTGGCACTGGATGCCGAGCCTGGTTGCCCAGGAAAGCTAGGCTGATGTGCAGCCATGAAACTGGCGCGGACCTAGGCAATCATCGAGCAATCCAATCAAAGATGTCCAAGGGGTTGCTCTCGCACTGAACTTCACATACCTAGCGTTCAGGGTTCAACCATGTTGGTAGCGCGGACGTAGGCAGCAGTAGTGCGCAAATTGAACGGGTCAACAGGTCAACGGTGCAAACATTCGTGTGCACGGCTTTGGTGTCCGGTTGATAGTCGCGGTGCAACAGAAAAAGCAGCTATTTATACCAGGCGAGTGTGTGGTACTCCAGGAAAAACACAAACATTCCAAATCAAAACTTGCCTGCCTGGTTTCTTTGTGCCACTACTTAGGCTCCCCGAAAATGCACCATTGCACACCAGGTTCTGAACTCAACATGCATTCCGGCCAAAGTCAGCCAACCGCCTCTTTCGCCGCCTATTGTACCGCTGCAAAACGCCGGCTCCTGCCACCGCTCCTGCGCCGGGTTCCCCTTGCTTGTGTTCAGCACCCGTAGCGGTGCATATCCGTGCACTTGGGGTGCTCAGTGGGAAGGAACATTAAGCAGTGCTCAGTGCCGTCTAGTGCCGGGCTGGAGGGATGATGCTAATCGCACTCACGTCGCGTTTCTTGAAGTTGATGCAAATCATCAATCCGCGGACCTGCTCCCGTGTGCCATCGCTGAATGACGGTCGCAGCAGCCTGTCCAATGTGCCGAGGTCACAGCCGACTGTCCAGTCTGACCCTGGCGGCGGCGGCGGCGACTGCGGCTGCTCCTCACCAGTGACATGTGCAGATGCCTGCTTTGTGGGACAGTCTGACCCAGCTGCTAAGTTTGCCTGCTTCGTGGGACAGTCTGACCCCAGCAGTCTGACCCAGTTGCTAAGTTCTTTCTCTCCTAGGTAGTTCCCCTTCTCTTTCCCTTTTTCTCTGTTCTCTCCTTTGGAGGTTGGCTTGTATCCACCCAAGCCCTCCCTCCTTTAGTGTAACAACTACTACTACTACAGTGACATGTGCAGATGCCTGCTTCGTGGGACACACCACGCTGTAGGTTATGGTCAGTGCCATACTCAGAGCTGCTAGCAGGGCTGCACGTACTCTCCACCCTGACGGCCCCACCTCACCACCTTCTGGAGCAGCTTCCACTCGAACTGGACCTCCTTCACCAGGTCCCAGCCTCACCGCCGAGCCCACCACCTCCCAGCCCTCCCTCCCCACCGCCTCCCAGCCCACCCTCCCCACCACCCACACCCTCGCCTGGACCGCCCCCACCTGGAGCGCCACACCCTGGAGCGCCCCCACCCCTCCCCACCCCGCCGTGCTGAGCTCACCAACACTTGGCCAACCGCCACGGTTGCTATAAACAGTGGCCCCCGCCCCCACCTCAACCCTGCCTCCGCCCCCATGGTTGCAGCCTCTAGGCTGTCGCTAGTCTGGAGCTACGAGCTTGCACACTTGATGCAAGCTACCAAGCCTGCCACCAAGCCACCAGCGTGCAGCAAGCATCTTCCGCCACCAGCCTGCTGTCACTACACATCGTGACCACTTCTGATCTTATGATGAAAAAGAGCTGATGTACTCTTAATGCACAGTTCACCATCACCGTATACTTAATCATAGCTGTCTCCGTCGAGTACTTGGCTGTAGCCGTTGCGCGAGGGCTGCTGTCAGGGCAGCGACTATTGGTTGTTATTTTCATTTAAACCCCACGTAAACCCCACAACTCCATGATATCCCAGATGCTGACCCGCAGGCTTCACTGCAACAAAGCACTCAGCTTTTCAAAAAATGAGGAGGGGTTCTTTGCAAATTGTATGCCCGAAGGAGAGTCAGGGCATGTTGAAGGAGAGTCAGGGCAGCGACGATTGGTGCTTGCAGCGACTATTGGTTGTTATGGATGATGATGAAGTGATTGAAGCCAGAAGTGCGTGAAGCCCGAAGTGCGTGAAAACTCAACAACGTCGGATCTACGTCTTGCCGCTGACACAGGTCGGCGAAGACGACAAACAAACAAACAAAACCGCAAATGCAAACAAACAAAACCGATAATTCCTAGTATTTGTGATGGCTTGACGATGTTGTTTTCTATGGCTAAGAAAAAAAGACGAACCGTGCCTAGGCCAGTGCCGGAGGACCCGGACAGTGACATTGAGGACCGCGACGAGGCACTACAGCCGGATCTCACCGAGGCGCAGCAAAATAGAAAGGTTTCCGGAGAGGCCCGCGCTGCCCGCGATAGGGATAACACATACCACGGCAGGAAGTGTAAGATAGCCCACCTCATCGACCACCTCCCGCAAGAGCTTTGGGATGCCTTCCTGGCCGACGCTGTGCGGCCACGAGCGGAGGCCATCAGCGAGCGTGGGGTGCTCGCCAGCCTGCTGTTGGGCTTACTCGTGCGCGGCTTGTTTACCATTCGCGTAGCCGACCCGCTGGGCCTGCACGACCAGCCCGTGTACACAGACATCCCAGTCTCCCAGGCAGCCATCCCGGACCTAAGCTGCAGGAACCTGTTCCTGCAGCTGTGCCGCGGCCCGCCCGGAAACGGCGCGAACACTCAGCCAAACGCGGCAGTGGCTGCCGTGCTGGCAGAGCACCCTGACCTTCGCGCCCGCCTCGCAGCAATCCCCCGCCACCTGTCTGACACCAACATGGTGGACCACGTCGGCAAGCAGCTGGAGACAGCTTTCAGCAACATGCTCACGCTGCTCTTCGCTGGCAGGCTCAAGAAGTCTGTGTCCCTGGCTGGGGCAAAGGTCCTGGTGGGCACTGAGGAACACCGGCGCAGATTTGGATTCTGGGGGGTGGGTGGTGGGCACCTGCCAGCCTGGTCAAAGCGGGAGTGCACCTATGTGCGCCGCATGGTGTGCGGCCTGGACGTCAGCTGGCTGCTGGAGCAGGGTGGGGTGGTGCCGACTCCAGCCATGCAGGCTGAGGTGGCTTTGCAACGGGGCCTGCTGGGGCTTGAGGAGGGGGAGAGGGTGGATGACGACTGGGTGGAGGATCCAGTCAACCGGGGCCGGCTGCTGCGCCATGCGGTGCACACTACCAGAGAGATGGAGGCAGCCATGGCAGCCTGGCAGCTGGATATGGTGCCTTGGCAGCAGGCTGAGCTCACCAACCCAGGGCTGCTGCCAAGGCCCCCCCGCCCCCCCACACCCTATGCCCTCACCCCCACCAGCAAGTGCCAGGCTCGGCACATCTTCATCGACACCAGGGGCCTATACGGCATGATGCATGACGCCGGCATGCTGGGGGTGCTGACGGAGGCAGGGGTCACCTCCTTGAAGAAGTTCAGGAACGGTGCCCTACCTGACCCAGCGGTGCCGGGCAACTTCATTGCAGGGCCCAAAGACAGCCACGTGAGTGCTCCTTGCAGTCAGGTGCTAGCCAGTCCTCTGGTGCTCCGTCAGCTGCCATGTGTGCTGTCACATGCCTTGTGAGCCTGCAGTCAGCTGCCTTGTGCCTGCCTTGTGAGCCCACACAAGCTAATGAAGTGCCTTGGTATGTGCATATGGTGGCTACAGGTGGCCAACCGATGGGATGCATTGCTGCCTGACCCTCGCCGCCAGAAGCTCGCTAGCCCCAAGCACAACTTCGCGCAAATCGTGCACACCGATGGAGTCGCCATCAGCGTTATGTTCCTGCGGCCCAAGCCTGCAGCTCCACCCGCAGAGCTGCCGCGGATGGGCAGGGGCTTGGACGCAGTCAACCCACTGGCCCATCTTCACGCGGAGTGGCTTGGCGTTGACCCTGGCAAAACCAATATGGCCACTGTAGCGCACGAGGAGCGCAGCGCTGCCGGCACAGTGGTATCCGTGCGGCACTGGAAGCTTACAGCCGGTCAGTACTACCGGGACAGCGGCATTACGCGGCAGGCCCAGGCGACCAAGACGTGGCTGACCAAGGTGAAGCCGCAGCTCACAGCCCTGTCGCGGGTCAGCAGCAAGCCCAGCTCGCTGGCCTCGTACCGGCGGTTCGCCGACACCGTCCTGGAGACGTATGACGCCATGTGGGCCGAGGTCTCGAAGAAGCGCTGGGCCAACGCCAAGTTCCGGCTGTACTGTGGCAAGATGCGCGTGGTGGCTTCGTTCTGGGCCAAGGTAAGGCCCAGTAGCAGCTAGCCACGAGCTAGGCAGCAGCCAACCACAGTCAGCTCACCTGGCCAGCTGCTGTTGCTCCTGTTGCTGCCTCTGTTGCTGCTGTTATACCCGACCTTACACATGTGTGCCACTGTGTGCTGTACCATGTGTGGACGCAGGTCAAGAAGCAGGCACAGAAGCGGTGGCCGGACCGCATCCTGGCCCTGGCCTATGGGGCAGCTAGCTTCAGCGGCAGCGGCAGCATTGGCTGCAGGGGTGTCCCAGTCAGCCAGATGAGGAAAGAGGCAGTGCAGCAATTCGGGGCAGGGCGTGTGGTGCTGGTGGATGAGTTCCGCACAAGCCGGGTCAGCTCAGCCTACAGCCACCCCATTGAGGCCTTGCCTGGGCAGCCGCCTGAGTCCTTCAGGTGAGAGGGTCAGTGGGGGAGGGCCAGGGTAGTGCTGGGAGGTGGTGGAGTGAAGGCGGCTTGGTAGGGTCAAGATTGGGAAGGTAAGGAAAAATCTTACAAATGTGCATTGCCCCATGTGTCCATGCAGGTGGCTGCGGCCAGTGTACAGCGAGGCGAAGCGTTCCCAAGTCAGGGGCTTGATGAGCTCAACAAGCTACAACATCAGGTAAGCAATGACCAGACAATGCACATGTACATGGCTGCAACATATCCCACATGAGGTGACACATGACATGGCACATGACTTGACTCAATGCATTTCCCACACCATGTGCAGGTTCTACGACCGGGACGTGTCAGCCGCGCTGAACATCCGCCGCTGTGCAGTCGGCCCAGGCCCACGCCCCACCGAGCTGTGCTACTGGGATGGCCGCCCAGCCATGCCAAAGCCAGGCCGGCCAGGCCAGGAGTGGGTGTACTTGCGTGACAAGGCCCTGCTGCGTAAGTGGCGGCGCAAGTGGCGGCGATAGCCAGCTACAGCAAGACAATCCAAGAAAACAAGATACCAAACCCCTCACGAAGGGGATGTGTGTGAGTAAGAGCTATAGAGTAGGGTAGAGCTCTTGCTAGTAGTAGCCTGGAGGCACACACACCAGAAGGCTGAGCTGAAGTGGGCATTAGGCACACTGTCAGTAGCCTTTACAACAGCGATCTCGCAGCCTGTGTTTGATTACAACTCATGCTTTATTTTGGTGTTGCATGAGGGCTGTAGGGATTAAAACTTGTTATTTTTATTTTCTATGGTACCTTTTATGAACAGTGCCTAAACCAGTGCCGGAGGACCCCGACAATGACATTTTAGATCGCGGCGAGGAATTACAGCCAGACCTCGGGAAATCCAAGTGATGCAAGCCAACCTCTCATGCACCCTCCGTGTCGGACATGGAGTCCTTAACTGGCTGGTGGGTTGGATGCTGTGACACCAACATTGCTTGATGGGCCAGTAAAAGCTGCTCAATAGGCGAACTAAAAGGTATGCGTGGCGATTAGAAAGCCTTGAAACATGCTGGGTATCAAGGTGTATGCTTTGCAAGGTGCAGTGAAAGAGAAGGCCCAGCCCAGCTCAGCTATCAAAGTGCATAAGACAACAAGCTGCTATCACACTCGAAGATTCATGCGTCATATGAAGTTACCATGCTTGCATACAGCAGTGCTGAGCTCAGAGCCAATACAATGCGGAGTATAATACAACACCACAACCACGCACATGTGTCAAGGTACTGAATGTAATGGTGATGCTTCATCAGCAACATGGTAGCGCAAGAGCAGGAGTACATCACGGGCAGAAGGAGTAACTCTATGTTGGTGTCATTCTTGCGCCCTCCGAGCATGCTCTTGGGTAGGTGAACAAGGTCACAAGTCAACAGCCATGCGCTTCACGAGATCCATATCCTGCAGGCCAACGCCCAAAATGTAAGCACTGTTAAGCAGCACAGTCAAGAGCTTGCCCCACATGAGATTGCTGGCAAGGCATTGCGAAGCACGGCAGGCTGCTGAACCAGCCTGCCCGCTAGCTCTATTGAGGTTGTCATCACACCTTTGGCATGATTGTGATACGTTTGCCATGGATGGCAGCCAGTTGCGAGCGCTCAAAGTAGGCGACCTGCTCAGAGAAGAGCCTCAAGCCAGGAAGTGAGGAACAAGCCATTAACTTATGCTGCCATGGCGTCGTAGCTGCACACTGAGCTCACCATGTAAGCTTCAGCCACTTCTTGCACAGCCTCGAGGGCGCTGCTAGTCCAGCGGTCGATCACATCGCCACCAAATGTCTCCGTGATCCCACGAATTAGGCGGCGCATGGGTGCCTTGGGGATGAGCAGCTTTACTGACTTCTGGTACTCACGAATCTCTCGCAGGGCTTTCTGCATTGCACCTCCCACTGTCATGGTGATGACATGACCCAGTAAGCTGAATAGCTACCCATGTTGACAGTGACAGTGACTACTTACCACACCAGCCTTCGCCTTCCGTTTCACCCTCTTCTGGAGCTGCTCCGTTACTTTCAACTCTTTTTGGGTCTGCATAGGAAAGCAGGAGTAGTCAACCAGGATTGCCAGGTTTCTCATTGGCTGTTCGTTGCTGTCAAAATGCCATAGTGATGCTGCTGTATCCTCACGTTAGACTTGGCCTGTGAAGGTGCCTTTGCCGCCTGAACCGCTCGTTTCTTTGCGGCATACTGCGAGAACGACTCGTCACTGTCCGATGAATAGAACAAGGCAACACAGCTACAACTCGGGTTCAGCCAGCTCGTTGGCATGCTAACTGCGTCATACCGAGGTCCTTGCCGCATCATTCGCAGGGCCAGGGCTTCCTGCCTGCTGCCCCTCTTTCTTTACACGCGGCAGAGCTTCGGGGACCTTTGTGCGTGCCATAACCCACGGACTGTACACTACGCGTCACAGGTACGACGTAGTCACTACGACTTCTTTGGCTCCTGGTGTAAAGTTTACAATTTTTCTCATTGTGTTTTAATCCCTACAGCCCTCATGCAACACCAAAATAAAGCATGAGTTGTAATCAAACACAGGCTGCGAGATCGCTGTTGTAAAGGCTACTGACAGTGTGCCTAATGCCCACTTCAGCTCAGCCTTCTGGTGTGTGTGCCTCCAGGCTACTACTAGCAAGAGTAGTATGCTGGCTATTGGTCAGGTCCCACAAGGTCTGTTTGGCAAAATGTACCGTGAGCCATTTGATGCCGCGCTTACACAGCCTTGATCAGCGAGCCTTTCCGATATGCCTACTGCATCAAAGGGCCTGCACGGCCTGGACGCCCACCAACCCTTGCCAAGTGTCCAGCTGGCAAGGTTACTGTAGATGGATGCGGCGCTCATTTGTAAGCGGGTGCTGGTAGGTACGGTGCACAACAGCGCTGGCGCGAGGGCCGGCGGTTATGTCGGTTAACCGGGTGGCTCGCATCTCGCATCGGGCTGCCGCAGCTCGCTCGCAACATGCCTAAGCGTTGCAATGGCCCTCCTGCTCCACCACATCAAAGCATATACTATGAGCTGCAGGCAGCATGACTGAAGGAACTGTTTTTTTCTGGTCTCTCCTTCGACGACATTATTGAGAGGGCTGATGAATGATGAGAGCTTCCTATGCTTTCTTATGCTTTCCTATGCTATCCTCTGCTATCCTCTGCTGTCCTATGCTTTCCTATCCTTCCTATTCTTACTACGCTGACTGCGTCGGCCCATCGCTAAAAATGGCCGCAAATCTGCATCATTTGTGCCGCTGATGAACGTTGGTGGTAGCTTGGAGGAACCTGAACAATCTCTACCTTCGTCGCAGCCTGATGAGCGCGAGATAATGGAGTAAACCAGACATGAGCATGGTAGGTATGTCTGGTGCATCTATGGGTGTCAATCCTAAGGATAACGCTATCGGGCAAGGTAGAGATGCTCGAGGCACACCTCTTGCATCTATGAAGGAGGTCAGCACGGCGTTTGATGCACTTCCTGCCTAGAAATAAGACTTCTACGCACCGTAATTCCAGGAGCTTCCCAAACTGCGCAGGGCAGATGTAATACACTGCAATAGCTTCTAATGGGAGGTATGAGCATACTTCAATGCTAGGGCGCAGAAACCAGACGGTTACGTAGCAGCAACAAGCAGCAAATCGATCTCAAAAATAGCACTGCAGATTTGCATGACGGCACCCCATCCCGGTACGCCGACCGACCGACTAGTGGCCGCTCTACCTCGCTCGTTGCTGCGGCGTTATTGTATGCACGTGCACTTCCGTTAGGGTGCAAGGAGTCACTGGTGCCAGGATACCGCGGAGGGGGGCAAAGTTGACTTTAGCCCGTCCCTCGCAGGCCAAGCTGCGGAGCTGCACGCCGCAGCGGGGCGTCGCGGTTTGACCTCTTGGAGTTCAGTGTACGCGACAAAAAGTGACGGTACATTTTTTCGAGCCATTTTACCTGACCTTGTGGGACCTGACTATTGGTGCTGTGGCTGGCAGTTGGTGCCCATGTCATAAAGCTATATCAGAGGTTTGGGGTGCACTCAACACCTCAATAAATGTGTCTATCTACGTTCGGGCATCTACGTTCGGCCAGGAAGGCATCCCAAAGCTCTTGCGGGAGGTGGTCGATGAGGTGGGCTATCTTACACTTCCTGCCGTGGTATGTGTTATCCCTATCGCGGGCAGCGCGGGCCTCTCCGGAAACCTTTCTATTTTGCTGCGCCTCGGTGAGATCCGGCTGTAGTGCCTCGTCGCGGTCCTCAATGTCACTGTCCGGGTCCTCCGGCACTGGCCTAGGCACGGTTCGTCTTTTTTTCTTAGCCATAGAAAACAACATCGTCAAGCCATCACAAATACTAGGAATTATCGGTTTTGTTTGTTTGCATTTGCGGTTTTGTTTGTTTGTTTGTCGTCTTCGCCGACCTGTGTCAGCGGCAAGACGTAGATCCGACGTTGTTGAGTTTTCACGCACTTCGGGCTTCACGCACTTCTGGCTTCAATCACTTCATCATCATCCATAACAACCAATAGTCGCTGCAAGCACCAATCGTCGCTGCCCTGACTCTCCTTCAACATGCCCTGACTCTCCTTCGGGCATACAATTTGCAAAGAACCCCTCCTCATTTTTTTAAAAGCTGAGTGCTTTGTTGCAGTGAAGCCTGCGGGTCAGCATCTGGGATATCATGGAGTTGTGGGGTTTACGCTGTCCGTTGGGCAGAAGAAGCGGCCTGCATGCACATGATGTTGACATGATGTTGGCCTGCCCTGCACCAACACGCTGCTACCAACGACTAAACCTCCCTCTGAACCCCTCTTGATATTGACTTCAGGCGATGCGGGTCAGCCCGTCATTGCCCACGCATATGCCTCCTTGGAGCCAGGTGGCCGGGGCTGGCAGTTGGTGCCCATGTCAGAAACCTATGTCAGAGGTTTGGGGTGCATTGCACTGAACATCTCAACACATGTGTCTATTGGGGCAAGCTAAGCATTGGCACAGGGCACCTAGTTGAGTGTCATTTGCAATCCTTAATTCACAAAGGTGAGGCAGCAACCCAAAGAAGTATCAGTCGGCTCTTTGTTGTAATCCATGCATGTCCATGCGTGGCCATGTGGCCATGTGTATATGTGTTCATGTGCCCTACATGTTGCTCATGGCGCGACTAGGCTCTGTCACTATCAATAGCCGTGCCATATCGCCGTGACAAGGCCGTCCTATCAAGGCAAGATCGCTGACTCAATGGTTAGCAGCTAGGCAAGCAGGCATAAAACCATCGAGTCGCTGGGGGGCGGGGGCGGGGGCGGGGGCGGGGGCGGGGGCGGGGGCGGGGGCGGGGGCGGGGGCGGGGGCGGGGGGCGGGGGCGGGGGCGGGGGCGGGGGCGGGGGCGGGGGCGGGGGCGGGGGCGGGGGCGGGGGGCGGGGGCGGGGGCGGGGGCGGGGGGCGGGGGCGGGGGCGGGGGCGGGGGGCGGGGGCGGGGGCGGGGGCGGGGGCGGGGGCGGGGGCGGGGGCGGGGGCGGGGGCGGGGGCGGGGGCGGGGGCGGGGGCGGGGGCGGGGGCGGGGGCGGGGGCGGGGGCGGGGGCGGGGGGCGGGGGCGGGGCGGGGGCGGGGGCGGGGGCGGGGGCGGGGCGGGGGCGGGGGCGGGGGCGGGGGCGGGGGCGGGGGCGGGGGCGGGGGCGGGGGCGGGGGCGGGGGCGGGGGCGGGGGCGGGGGCGGGGGCGGGGGCGGGGGCGGGGGCGGGGGCGGGGGCGGGGGCGGGGGCGGGGGCGGGGCGCGGGGGCGGGGGCGGGGGGCGGGGGCGGGGGCGGGGGCGGGGGCGGGGGCGGGGGCGGGGGCGGGGGCGGGGGCGGGGGCGGGGGCGGGGGCGGGGGGCGGGGGCGGGGGCGGGGGCGGGGGCGGGGGCGGGGGCGGGGGCGGGGGCGGGGGGGGGCGGGGGCGGGGGCGGGGGCGGGGGCGGGGGCGGGGGCGGGGGCGGGGGCGGGGGCGGGGGCGGGGGCGGGGGGCGGGGGCGGGGGGGCGGGGGCGGGGGCGGGGGCGGGGGCGGGGGCGGGGGCGGGGGCGGGGGCGGGGGGCGGGGGCGGGGGGGGGCGGGGGCGGGGTAGAAAAGCTGTTGGTGCTTTGTTGCAGTGAAGCCTCTGCATCTGGGCAGCAGAAGCGGCCTGCATGCACATGATGTTGACATGATGTTGGCCTGCCCTGCTGCTACGCCCCCCTCCCAGCCCTTCTCCTAGCCCCCTCCCCAAGCCACCGCTGCCTTCAACCCTCGCTTTACGTCCCAGCCTTCCCCCTCCCAGCCCACCCCCTCCTAGCCCACCCCCTCCCAGCCCATCCCCTCCCAGCCCACCCTCTCCTAGCCCCACCCCCTCCTAGCCCACCCCCCTCCCAACCCTCCTTGCCCTCCCAGCCCACCCCTCCCACCCCTCCCAGTCCAACCCTCCCAACCCAACCCCTCCCAGCCCAACCATCCCTTGTTCGCTGCCTGCTCCCCTCCCCCCCCCCGCCCCTTCCCAGCCCTAGCCATGGGGTCACCATGGGGGTTGAAAGGCTTAGCAATGAGAAGCGTCAACACCTGCAAGAGCTACATGCCTCACCCAGGCAGAGTTTAAGTGCTGCCCTAGTGGCTTGAAAGCTAAGATGACCAAGGCACAGCATGAGGCCATGCAGCGGGCACAGGTTGAGCGGCTCCACAAACAAGTTAAGTAGGCACGCTATGGAGGCAGCCCATTCTATCGCAAAGACTAACTATAGACTCAGGGCTACTTTAGGGGGGGGAGGGTAGGGGGGACGCCTCTTCTTTGGCTGGACGCGTCTTCTTTGGCTGGACCGCGCCCTAGGCGGTAGCTCCTCCCTAAATGCACGCCAGTGGATACCGGAGTGGTCTTCTTCTTCTTCATCTTCTGAGCGGCTCCACCAGCAGCTGTAGAGGAGCTGATGCAGGCAGCACAACAGGATCTGCAGGGTGAGAAGAGATATTGGAGCAGCAGGTTGAGGAGCACACCCATGCACTCAAGTTGTTGTAGCGAGACAAGCGCTGTCTGTCCCATGAGCTATGCAACGTCCGCCGCTGCCGTCCAAGCCGCCCCTAACTCACCCGGCATCAGCAGCAGCTACTAAACATTCTGATGCGGCACCGGGTGTCACCGAAGGTGTTGAAGCGGTGTGCTGAGGGTGGCTATGAGGAGGAGGACACCCACGGCACCCTTACAAGCAGTGCATTCCAACAGCCCTGCCCGGCTGCTGGCCCACTCCTTCGCTGACAACCAACTTCATTCTCACGCAAGTGGGGCGCCGTGGGAAGCCTGCGGCCAGGACAACTGCATACCTTGCACAACACTACCTCAGCCCACCTCATTAAGCTTGCCCACCCCCCGTCCCAGGCCTTCCGCCTGCCACCACCTCCCCAAGCCCACCCCCTCCCAGCCCCCCCCCTCCCAATGCACCATTGTGGGGCCGGCAGTTGAGCTACGAAATTTTTGCACGCAGGTGGATGGCATGTAGGGGAGTAGTACTCGTAGACGAGCCGAGTCCGTATGCAATCATGGTGTAATGTTGTGTGACTGACTGCATGGCCCTGGCCCTGAGACCGGCTAAGGGAGTTGGGGGTCACAGACCAAAGTGAGCGTTTGGCTTATCTGAGTAAGACTGTTTGTAACACTGTCTGAGAGGATCTTAACCTAGTAAGTAGCATGCTGTAAGTCCAAAGGATCCAGCTGTGGCATTGCCCTCTAGGTATGGGGGGGGAGGTGGGCTCATTGCCACATTGCCGCATCCGATTTCCGATCCGACTGCTGCTTCCGACGCGCATGCTCATGTAGAGCAGCCTAAGCGGTGCGGGCAGTCGAAGCGATGACTGCATGCCTCGCAACGGCTCAAATTCAAATCACTATTTTTGAAGCTTTGCTGTGCATGGCCTACTGACTGCATAATTATTCTGGATGGGTGAAAGGTAGCTGGCCGGGTTGGCTACATTGTGAGACATCTAGCACAATGTTTTGGCGCAGTGAGTTCAGAGTTGCAGCCGTCCTACTACCAAGGGTCGGTTTCCTGTCATTTTCTGGCAGTTGGGGTCGCCCGACTCAAGCCGCCAAGCACCAAACATAAGCTAAGAAGAATGCCCAGTCACGCCCCCTTGGGAGAATAGTTGTTTCTATCTTTGGCTCGATTCGCACTCGATTCGTTTTCTATGTTCGATGTCGTTGACGGTTGTTAGGCTAACTTCCGCGCTGTAGCTGGCTGGTTTCGCTGATGGGAGGCTAGTGGTATAAGGAGCATGCTGGATGGGGACAGAGAAGCTAAAGAGCTAGAGGGGGGGATGAGGAGAAGGATTTTCCCATTCTCTAACGATCCCGGGGCCCGGTTCGCACTCGATTCGTTTTTCTATATTCGATGTCGTTGACGGTTAACTAGTAACAGACTCGGACGAGCAGCCCCCGCAGACGAAGCCAGCCAACTACAGCGCGGCAGTTAACTAGTTAACCGTCAACGACATCGAATATAGTGGGTATTTCCAATGCGGGGGAACTTTTCGGAGGGTAACGGGGGAATGAGGGGAAAAGCGCAGCGGGGGAATTTTTATCCCCCCTCTAACCGCCGTCCAACTGCCGTTTTCCTGCGAATCCGTTTGCGCCGTTGGGGAATTCCCCCAGGGGAATGGCGGTGGTTGGTCCCTAACCGCCCTCCCCTCTTCGCTTTTTGCTACCCCAGCCGAACCCTTGAGTAAGGAAGTCGGTCCGCTTGCACCTCCGTGCAAGCAAGGGGTGGTCCACAATCCTTTCCAATACGTAGTCGTACACTGCCCTGTAATGTGCAACAAACTACAAAGAATTGAGTCATGATAGCTAGGCTCAGGCCACATTGCCGGGCTGATGGCCTACATGGCCTACATTGTCGAGCTGAGCAAGAAAGCTAGGCTCAGGCTGGCCAACGCAGGCTGGTCAATGCAGTTGGAGAGGTTCTGGGAGGTGGTGGACAGAATAGGTGCACATGGGCAGAGATAATACCTGGGCACGATGTTGTAAGCTTGTGGATGAAGTGAGGCAAGAACATTGGGATACAACGCCTTGTACGAGCGAGGTCGCTTCCAATAAGGGCATACGCGGTTGTAAGGCCTGCGTCCCGCAGTGGTGGTGGTCGCTCAATGGTCGACGCAATGGTCGTAGATGCTGGTTGTGTTATACTTACCTAGCCTGGGCGCGCAATAGCTACCATAATCATTAGCTCAGCCTCAACCTCGCGCCGACGACGATCACCAACAGCGAACATTTGGGAGCGAACATTTGGCTGGGCAAAGGTGCAAGCAGAGGTGGAAGCAAAGGTGCAAGCTCTTGATAGGCTCGCGGCCACTCGCCAAAATTCGAACCCAACCTCCATTTTCCCCCATCCCCCCGCATTGGAAACGGGGGGTAAAAAGTGCATTCCCCCGTTCCCCTCTACCCCGTTACCCGCATTGGAAATACCCCCATAGAAAAACGAATCGAGTGCGAACAGGGCCCGGATTCGAAAAAAAAATCAAAACAGCTTCCTAACCGCTCGACCGTTGCTTGCTCAGCAACGGCGCGATTGTCCGCCTTCGATTGTGAGGTAGCACCCACAGCCACAGGCTACCTAAAGCGTACGGCCCGCGCGGTCAACCGCTCAGACTGCAGAAGGCGGTTAAAGAAGAAGCCAGGGGAGCACCTTGGTGGCGCCGGCGTCTGAGTGTTTCAAAAGGGCCAAAGCTTTAAGAGACGCAGGTGCGCATAGGTGGCAAGTGATGGTCCAGGGTCGCAATTGTGCAGTTGCAGTTGGGAACAATTGGGCCTAACGCAGCCCAAACGTCGTGTACACCTCGATAGCTATGGACATGTATCGGTGGCAGCGACTGCTCGACTGCAGCGACCCAGTACAATTCCTGCAGCACCCTTGCCCACACCAGTCTTAGCGTTGTCTCCCATGATGTCGAGCTGTCGTATTGTGGTTGGCGCAACCATTTTATGGCACCTGTCGTGCATGTACCTAAGAACTGCGCAAGCGTTAGGCGCGCTGCGTGTTGCTGCTGCCAGGTAGCTCGAAATGGCGGATGCCGCCTGCGAAGAGGTGGTGTGTGAGCGGGGAGAGGGCGCAGATGGGCGCCCTGCGAAGCGCCGCTACCCAGTTGCTCGAGTCAAGGGGAACTGGTCCTTGGATGAGGACGACGCGCTGAGACGGTCAGTAATATTCACTCGGTGTTGCAAGCAGCATGGGGGGGTCGTTTTTGAACCATGGGCCTTGTGTACGCTGCAGGCTGGTGCAAACGCATGGAGAGGGGAACTGGTCTGTGATTGCCAAGGGCATCAATGAAGCAATGGCGAAGCCATTGGCGGCTGGTCGCATAGGGAAGCAATGCCGCGAGCGTTGGAACCATCACTTGAAGCCAGGCATTAGGACGGAAGCATGGACGGACGAGGAAGAAGCACAGCTGGTTGCAGCCCACAGGAAGTTTGGGAACCGTTGGAGCGACATTGCCCGCTCCTTAACAGGTCGCACTGAAAACCACATAAAGAATCACTGGTGAGCTAAGTCCCTACATCACTGAATCAATGCTGTTTGCTGGCTTGGCAAGCTTCATTACGTCAGTTAGGCCAATGCATATGCAGATGTGCATGTTGCGGAGGCTGCGCCTAGCCCATGCTCCCTGTAGCAGCCCAGTTACATTGTGTCCTGTCTTATGTTCACATTAGGCCAGAAGTGAACTGGATTGACACAGCCCTGCCCATCCCACAGCCCTGCTATGCGCTGCTGGTGTGTACTGTGACACAGGAATGCAACACTGCGACGCAAGGACAGCCACATTAAAGCTGCTGGCCTGCCCACCACGCTGCGAACCTACATGCTGCAGCTGGGCCTCCTGCCAGGCTCAGGACCCACCCTGGCCCCATCCGCAGCCGAGCAAACCAGCTGCAAGGGGCTGCAAGGCGGTGAATGCCGCCTAGACTCCCTTCTGCCTCCGGTCCGGAGCCCAGAGCACCAGCTTCTCTGGAGTGCTAGCTGCACCGGGCTCTTGCCGTATCCTTGTGGGACCACCCAGCTGCGTCCCAGCTGCAGCAGCAGCAGCAGCAACCCAATGGTTACCGACACAGCTGCTGTGCAAGATGCGTGGGTGAAGCCAGCGGATGTGTGCACACCAGCTGATGAGCAGCGAGGCTGTGGCATGCCTCTGTTGTCACCCAGTGCTCCCGTGCAGCTGCCCACCAGGGAGCAGGGCAAGGGAGGTCTCGTGTGCATGCCAGGCATAGCTGCTGACCCCCAGCTGGCTGCAGCAGGCCCAGACGCTGATGGCATGGCCTGCACAGACCCTTTGCAGCGGACACGAACACGTAAACGCAGTAATCAGCACATGTTGGAGCATCATGAGGAGGCGACACAGCACGGCAGTCGCAGTGCATGGCAGTCGATGCAGCGGCCTGCCTGGTGAGGCTGCACCACAGCAACCCCTCGTTTTCATGCAGCTTTGCCAGTAGTTCACAATGCCGTTTATGTTCGGTCGTTGGTGTCTGCCCTGTTGTTGAGGAGACATCATGAGGGAGTTCAGAGTAGGAGACATTCACCTGCGATGGTTGACATCCATCTACTTGACCCTACTAAAATGACCCTGACTCATTAAAATGCATGGTGCTTCATGTCCCTCTCCCCCCCCCCCTGCCCAAAGGTTCCCTACCTCAGGTTGCAGTCATTATGTTGTTAATCCTTGTGTGTACTCCACTGCCTGCAGGCCAGGCCTCTCCGCATACAACGGGAGCAGTAGTGGTGAAGGAGTAGGTCTATCCCTCCCCCTGTTCCCACCACTCCCCCTGCTTCCAGGAGCTCCTCAGGCCCAGTTGGGAGACCCTTGGGCCCTGCATTGCCAGCTAGCCCTGGCCCTGGCCGCACACGGGGCAGGTGCTGTGCAGTTCCCTCACACCCAGTCATGGCCTGCCAGGCTGGCACAGCTGTGTTCCATCGCGCCTGGTCCACTACCTTGTCAGGTGGTGCCCCCTGCCTGGCCAGATCACCCCGCAGCAGCACTAGCAGAGCCCGCCCCAGCTACCAGTGGCACGAACCTCCAATCCAACGAGGGGCACAGCAGCTTGGCTGGCTCATCCTTACAAGCAGACAAGCCTGTCGAGTTGCAAGCTTTAGGCAGCAATGCTTACGTGACAGCGGCTTGCCTGCCGCCCGGGCAGCTCGCCCCACTACAGCTCCAGCCCATCGCAGTGACAGGGGCTGAGAGCAAGTGCGAGGGGGCAAGGCTGGTGCAGGAGCATGGGAAGCTGCAGGCGGTTGAGATAGGGCAGGCTTCAGAGGCAGGGCAGGCACCTTGTGGCTGGCCAGCCTGTGTCATGCCTCAAGACCCATCCAAGCTACAATGTTCTCGTGGCTCTCAAAGCCCAGAGCATTCCAGCTTCCAGCAGCAGGACACAGCGACGCAGGCAGGCAACAGCTGGGCAGCTGCGGGCAGGACCCTCTCCCGACCAGGGAAACTGAGTGACTCCCATTCTTTGCCGCAGCAGGATGATGCAGCAGACCTGCAAGCGGCAGGCTTGCTGCTCCTGCTCATGCACACTGGCAGTGACGCCAGCCCTACCGCCTAGCCAAGGCGTTGCCAGAGGCACTGTGTATGGGCTTTGTTGCGCATGTACTTGTCCAGCATCGTTGTGCACGATAGGATAAGCAAGGCAGTGCTGGAGGAACCAATATAGCTGCCAGTTGCAGCACCGCAATGTGTTGTTCTGACCGCAACAAGCATGGCCATTGCTTCTGCGCCTCCCAGTGAGCTTCCATGCACTGCATACTCATGCCAAGCACACGAGCTGCGAGTCATTGGTAGGCCTCATGTCAGTGTCGCCATGGATCAGCGGCATGGCAGCTCTTTGTCTGGAGTGCACGGATATAGGTGTATGTGTATGGAGTGGGGTACGTGTACGTGTCAGTGGGACGCAGGTGTGTCATCACACAGGGCGGAGTGTGCTTGCTACTTCTTTAATCCCACTCCTTTAATGGAGTGAGGAAATGTTAGGTGCATAGTGCAGGCAATTGTTTTGGCATTGGTTGGATTCTTTGTGCAACATCAGTGTGTGTGCAGATGTCTACAGGAGCGAGCACGGGACAGTACGGATGTGTGTGAGTGCAATGGGACAGCTTACCAATACAATGCCCGGTGGCCACAAGCAGTGAGGGTCTGGTTAACCTTTGGCAATGTAATGAGATGAACAGCAGTGCTTCGTTCCTCGTGGGGGTTGATGTTGTAATGATCATGGCTATCTCGCTGCTTGCTTGTTGCTGGACCGTGTGAAGCAATCCGCGGTATGGTTGCTTCTTAGACCATGTTCGCGGGCAACAGCCAATGTGCACGCATCCTAACCACGCGTTAGCATGACAATTCGGACAATTTTGCCAGTCACTCCCGGACCAGCCCCGGACCAGACCAGTCGAGCCTCCCGGACCAGCCTGGACCGAGAAGCATTTTTTAACCGCGTTAGCGGAGGTTAGCAGCCGCACATGAATGCGTACAGCACACAAAAGAGCGGCCGAAGGGGAGACCGGCGACCCAGCACCCAGTTCGGATGAGGAGCAACAGCAACACTTGAGCGGCAAGCGGATTGCAGTGGCCGCAGAGGTCTTCGACGCAGTAGCTCAGCTTGACGATGGCCTGAGGGACAAAAGCATTCGTAGCTACAGCACGCAGCTAAAGCACTACGTGGTGGGTTGTGCTGGAATTGCAATTCATGTGCTGACAGCTGACCGCATTGACCTCACCACTGTAGCGATGGTGCGAGAGCCAAGAACCCAGATGCGATGACCAGGACATTGTAAACAGCGCGACTCTATACTACATATACGTCGTGAAGCTTCATGGACTCATCAAGAGGCTCAGATGCAAGCCGCACCCTACACCAGCAGAAGAGCAGGAGCTTGACAAGCTGGAAACAGGGCCTGGATCAGCCCATCTCGTGGGTGTATGCTAGCCTGCTGCACAGCAACCATACACATTTGTGCTATAAGGTGCTTGTGCTTCAAAGTGTGTGGCGTGCTATGTTGTTTCACATGCATGCAGAAGGTGTCAGCATTGAATTGATTGGCCCTGGCAGCTGCTGGCAGGGGGGCAGCCTGGTCCCCTGCCCCCTCCCCCCAGGCCCTGGCAGCTGCTGGCCCCCCCAGGCCCTGGCAGCTGCTGGCAGGGGGGCAGCCTGGTCCCCTGCCCCCTCCCCCCAGGCCCTGGCAGCTGCTGGCAGGGGGGCAGCCTGGTCACCTGCCACCTCCCCCCAGGCCCTGGCAGCTGCTGGCAGGGGGGCAGCCTGGTCCCCTGCCACCTCCCCCCAGGCCCTGGCAGCTGCTGGCAGGGGGGCAGCCTGGTCCCCTGCCCCCTCCCCCCAGGCCCTGGCAGCTGCTGGCAGGGGGGCAGCCTGGTCACCTGCCACCTCCCCCCAGGCCCTGGCAGCTGCTGGCAGGGGGGCAGCCTGGTCCCCTGCCCCCTCCCCCCAGGCCCTGGCAGCTGCTGGCAGGGGGGCAGCCTGGTCACCTGCCCCCTCCCCCCAGGCCCTGGCAGCTGCTGGCAGGGGGGCAGCCTGGTCACCTGCCCCCTCCCCCCAGGCCCTGGCAGCTGCTGGCAGGGGGGCAGCCTGGTCCCTGCCACCTCCCCCCAGGCCCTGGCAGCTGCTGGCAGGGGGGCAGCCTGGTCACCTGCCACCCCCCCTCAGGCTCTGACAGCTGCTGGAAGTGGGGCAAGAGCTTCTCCCACCACAACAGAGGACATCGTGACAGCCTTTCTCAGCCTTGGTGCCAGAAACCCGAGCCATGGCATCTTGAACAGCTGCAATGTGTTTGCCAGCATAGCAGGAGCCCACAAAAAGCATGCCATGCAGCAGGCCATGGCTGCATGGGGCCAGCTACCCAAGGCCACCAAGGACCTCTACAAGCAGGCTGCAAAGCATATTAATGATGTGCAAGGCAGGGTCCGCAAGGCCACACGTGTGGCTAGCAAGAAATAGAACTGAGTGGCCTAGCCTTTGTTCATGCTCATGCTTCGCTGTGAACAAAAGTTGTAAACAAAAGCTCCTCTTCCTCGTCTAATCCATCCATTTAATGGTGCCCCACCACCACCACCACCACATGCCGGGAGAACATGCCCCCCCCCACACACAACACATGCCAGGAGTACCCGCCCCCCCCCACACACACATGCCAGGAACACCCCCACCACATGCCAGGAGCATCCCACCACCACCATCCTTAGCACATGCCAAGAGCACCTCCCCCCCCCCACCACCACATGCTAGGAGCATCTGCCACACCATCACCACCACCACATGCCAGGAGCACCTGCCCCCCCCCCCACCACCACCATATGCTAGGAGCACCTGCCCCCCACACCACCACCACCATATGCTAGGAGCACCTGCCCCACCACCACCATCACTACCACATGCCAGGAGCACCTGCCCCCCCCCCCCACCACCACCATATGCTAGGAGCACCTGCCCCACCACCACCATCACTACCACATGCCAAGAGCACCTGCCCCCCCACCACCACCACCATATGCTAGGAGCACCTGCCCCACCACCACCATCACTACCACATGCCAGGAGCACCTGCCCCCCCCCCACCACCACCATATGCTAGGAGCACCTGCCCCACCACCACCATCACTACCACATGCCAAGAGCACCTGCCCCCCCACCACCACCACCATATGCTAGGAGCACCTGCCCCACCACCACCATCACTACCACATGCCAGGAGCACCTGCCCCCCCCCCCACCACCACCATATGCTAGGAGCACTAGCCCCACCACCACCATCACTACCACATGCCAAGAGCACCTGCCCCCCCACCACCACCACCATATGCTAGGAGCACCTGCCCCACCACCACCATCACTACCACATGCCAAGAGCACCTGCCCCCCCACCACCACCACCATATGCTAGGAGCACCTGCCCCACCACCACCATCACTACCACATGCCAAGAGCACCTGGCCCCCCACCACCACCACCATAGGCTAGGAGCACCTGCCCCACCACCACCATCACTACCACATGCCAAGAGCACCTGCCCCACCACCACCACCATATGCTAGGAGCACCTGCCCCACCACCATGCACCAGCACCACTGTATAAGTGCTATGCAGGAGCTGCGCATCCACACACACTGTGCAGCAAGCAACTGTACATGTATGACTGAACAATCTATGCCTTGGTGCTTGGGGTTGAATGTCACGGGGTTGTGGACTTGTCCTCCTAGACTTGGGGCACTTGACGCACTGTTTGCACCTCTAGAGACGAGTATGCTTTCTGCTCTGTGCGTGGGTGCAACGGGTGACAGCTCTATGCGTACGCTTAGAGCGAGCTGCTGCACGGTTCCTGAGTTTTGTTCACGGTCAGGGGTTACAGTTTAGGTCCACGCCGCAACGACCCACATCGCAACATACTCGATTCGAAACAAGGTAATCACTAAGGAACACGAAGGAACTACGTTGCTTGGCTCCAACCACCAACCACCAGCTGTCACGCCCAGTCGGCCCAGACGGTCACAGGCCTTTTCGCCCACATGACTAGGTGCGCCAGCGCGGGGCAACGGCGATGGCAGCTCGGTACACGCGCCAAGGCCACTCGGATCGGGGTCCATGACCCATGGTCCGAGCGGCCGGACTAACCATAACGTGACATAGGCCGGCCAACCAGGGAAACTGAGTGACTCCCATTCTTTGCCGCAGCAGGATGATGCAGCAGACCTGCAAGCGGCAGGCTTGCTGCTCCTGCTCATGCACACTGGCAGTGACGCCAGCCCTACCGCCTAGCCATGGCTTTGCCAGAGGCACTGTGTATGGGCTTTGTTGCGCATGTACTTGTCCAGCATCGTTGTGCACGATAGGATAAGCAAGGCAGTGCTGGAGGAACCAATATAGCTGCCAGTTGCAGCACCGCAATGTGTTGTTCTGACCGCAACAAGCATGGCCATTGCTT
>JASKMD010000029.1:17017366-17036232 GCA_030144725.1 Haematococcus lacustris
CAGGGGCAGGGGCAGGGGCAGGGGCAGGGGCAGGGGCAGGGGCAGGGGCAGGGGCAGGGGCAGGGGCAGGGGCAGGGGCAACTAGGCTCAGGCAGGCTGGCATTCATCAGACCTATACACAGCTCTTCAGCGTGCCCATGCTGTGTAGGGCACGCGCAGGGGATGTTGTGTAGGGCATGTGAGCATGCCTGCTGTATGCCTGGTCTGCATGGGCCAGGGATAGTGCTTGTGGGAACCCTGCATGCCTGCATACCTGTCCTCCCACATGCCTGCCCTCTTGCCTGCCATCCGCCTGCCTGCCTGCTCGCGGAGACACCCGTGTTCCAAACAGCAAGCCGTCTGTGCTGACAGCTGGTTGCCATCCTGGCTGCAGTCACCTGCCTTAGCTCGTTTCTTGCTGGCCTGCAGACGCTGCCGACTCTCCAGCAGCAGTTGCGACGGCAGCGCTCCGGGTCCAGCCTGGAAGAGCTGCAGTGCGGTCTGCCTGGAGCCAGGAGGGGCCAGGAGCAGGTGGGCGGGCAGCAGTGGTTTTCTATGTGTGTTGTATGTGATGGTCATTTTATTCAGGTCTTAGCACCAAAACCAAACGAGCCATAGCGTCTTATAGTCGGAACAACTCTAAGTAAACATGCTATCTACTAGGATAGGATAGGATGCTGAGTGATGAACGTCTGCCAGCGTGCTCTGAAAATGAATGCTGGTGGGCAGGCGGCTCACTGGTGACCGTAAGGAGGTCTGAGGATGTGGAAGGCGAGGCTGGGGGCGGGCTGGGAGTGGGGGCGGGTGAGGTACACCAACAAACAGGGGTGGCAGTGGCAGCGGCAGCTGTAGCGACAGCAGTGGGCACCACATCATGCTGGGCATTGCACACACCTATCCGGTGGCATCCCGCTGCCGCCCAGAACGCCAGCAGCTCCTCCTCCTCCTCCTGCCACCCGGCCACGCGTGGGCCCCCCTATGCCTGCCCTCCCTCCCCCAGCCCCTGCGGGCCCCACCGGCTGACCGTCTGCACCCAACCCCTGCAGAGCCAGCAGCCGCTGCATGGCCACATCCCCTCCTCCCCTGCTGCTCCCCTCCTCCCCATCTGATGTGCCTCCCTGCCCAGGGCCCGGGGTGGCTCCTGGGCTGAGATCAGCGTCAAGCTCTGGCGCATGTGTCGCAAACGCCCTCGACCCCGCACTTTGCTGGAACTCTGCCCCTCTCCCTCCAGCTCCCACAGCCCCCCACCCTCCTGCTTCAGCTGCACCCGATTCAGGCCTGCTGCCAGCATTGCTGCCTTGCAGCAAAGCATGATCAGGTACAGATGGAGGGGTGGGGAAAGGAAGGTGGTGAGAAGGTGGGTGGGCTGGAGGGGGTTGTGCCTGGTAGTGGCACTTCACGGCTCGCAGCACCTCCCTCACGTGGCGGAGGCTAGTCAAGCTGAGGGGCTCCAGGCTGTCCACACCAGGGGCCTGAAGCCAGGCCTGCACCTGCACACACCCCAGCATGCAAACCAAAACATGAGTGACATGCGGTGGTATGGTAGTGTGACCTAGGAGAATCACACTCAGTTGCTCAATGGCTCATATGCTCAATGGCTGACATGTGGTAGTACAGCTTAAGTGGACATTGACGCACTTGCTTCCCTGCTGTCCCCACACCCTCAGCACGCACCCCCCACCCTTCCCCCTGCACCACCCCTGCTGCTGCTGTGGAGCATGACTTGTCGACCCGTGCTTGCAATGCCCCAGCCAGCCTCCCTGCTGATCCCTGCCACCACCCACCCTGACAGCTTGCTGCTACCCCTTTGCACCTTCCCTTGCCTTCCCGCACCCCTGCGGACCTCTAGACCCCTCCCCTGCCCTCCTACCACCCTGCTGACTTGTTGACCCCTCCCCTGCCTCCTACCACCCTGCTGACCTGTTGACCCCTCCCCTGCCCTCCTACCACCCTGCTGACTTGTTGACCCCTCCCCTGCCTCCTACCACCCTGCTGACCTGTTGACCCCTCCCCTGCCCTCCTACCACCCTGCTGACTTGTTGACCGCTCCCCTGCCCTCCTACCACCCTGCTGACTTGTTGAACCCTCCCCTGCCTCCTACCACCCTGCTGACTTGTTGAACCCTCCCCTGCCTCCTACCACCCTGCTGACTTGTTGACCGCTCCCCTGCCCTCCTACCACCCTGCTGACCTGTTGACCCCTCCCCTGCCTCCTACCACCCTGCTGACTTGTTGACCCCTCCCCTGCCCCCTATCCCCTGCTGACCTGCTCCCTCAGGGTGTCTCGCTGCTGGTCTGTGTAGGCTGCGTAGGCCACTGACTGGCGACCTGACATGGAGTCGTGCAGAGCCAGCTCGGCCTGCAGCTCCTGCACTTGCCTGCACTTAAGGCCAGTCAGTGATGAGCAGAGGGGCAGCTGGAGCAGTGGATGATGACCGAGCCGGGGGGTCGGGTCAGGGTCAGGGACAGGAGCAGGAGCAGGGGACGGGTTTGCCAGCCAGGCAGCCCACTGCAGCCTTGCAACTTGGAGCTGCCTGAGGGGCAGCCCTGAGCCCTGAGCCCTGAGCCCTCACCTCACCTCACCTCACCTCACCTCACCTCACCTCACCTCACCTCACCTCACCTCACCTCACCTCACCTCACCTCACCTCACCTCACCTCACCTCACCTCACCTCACCTTTGCAGCTGCTTGACCCTGGCACTGCTGTCTTCCGTCACGTTGGGTGTGACCTCACAGCTGACACGCATCATGCGCTGGGCAAAGCGGCAGGTGGACAGCGTCTCATCCAGCTGGGAGGCCTCGCCCCAGCTGCAGGGGCAGAAAGCAAGATCAGGGTGAGGCGGGTGGGCAGGCGGGCAAAGGGCAGGCAGGCAGGCAGGCAGGCAGGCAGGCAGGCAGGCAGGCAGGCAGGCAGGCAGGCAGGCAGGCAGGCAGGCAGGCAGGCAGGCAGGCAGGCAGGCAGGCAGGCAGGCAGGCAGGCAGGCAGGCAGGCAGGCAGGCAGGCAGGCAGGCAGGCAGGCAGGCAGGCAGGCAGGCAGGCAGGCAGGCAGGCAGGTAGGTAGTTCCCCTCTTACATGTTTGCCACCATGACAGTCCTGCTATTGCCCCCCAGAGCGTCCTTCAGCACATGGGTCAGGCGGCAGGACCTGAATGGCACATGCTCCCGCCCCTTGTCCCCTAGCGCCAGTACCACCTGTGCACACCAGCAGCGACAGCAGCAGCAGCATGGGGCACAGCTGCATGCACACGTGTTTGTGGTGAGTAAGGGTATGGACTGGATGCAGGGGGCAGGGGCGCAGACGAGGCGAGGGGAGAGGGAGAAGCACCTCCCCACTATATCTTCAACCCCGCTGTACTCATGATCTGCAATCTGTCAAGGGTGCAGCAGGTCAGGTCAGGTCAGGTCAGGTCAGGTCAGGTCAGGTCAGGTCAGGTCAGGCCAGGTCAGGCCAGGCCAGGCCAGGCCAGGCCAGGCCAGGTCAGGTCAGGTCAGGCCAGGTCAGGCCAGGTCAGGCCAGGCCAGGCCAGGCCAGGCCAGGCCAGGCCAGGCCAGGTCAGGTCAGGTCAGGTCAGGTCAGGTCAGGTCAGGTCAGGTCAGGTCAGGTCAGGTCAGGTCAGGTCAGGTCAGGTCAGGTCAGGTCAGGTCAGGCCAGGCCAGGCCAGGCCAGGCCAGGCCAGGCCAGGCCAGGTCAGGTCAGGTCAGGTCAGGTCAGGTCAGGTCAGGCCAGGCCAGGCCAGGCCAGGCCAGGCCAGGCCAGGCCAGGCCAGGCCAGGCCAGGCCAGGCCAGGTCAGGCCAGGCCAGGCCAGGCCAGGCCAGGCCAGGTCAGGCCAGGCCAGGCCAGGCCAGGCCAGGTCAGGTCAGGTCAGGTCAGGTCAGGTCAGGTCAGGTCAGGTCAGGTCAGGTCAGGTCAGGTCAGGTCAGGTCAGGTCAGGTCAGGTCAGGTCAGGTCAGGTCAGGTCAGGTCAGGTCAGGTCAGGTCAGGTCAGGTCAGGTCAGGTCAGGTCAGGTCAGGTCAGGCCAGGCCAGGCCAGGTCAGGTCAGGTCAGGTCAGGTCAGGTCAGGTCAGGTCAGGTCAGGTCAGGTCAGGTCAGGTCAGGTCAGGTCAGGTCAGGTCAGGTCAGGTCAGGTCAGGTCAGGCCAGGCCAGGCCAGGCCAGGCCAGGCCAGGCCAGGCCAGGTCAGGTCAGGTCAGGCCAGGCCAGGCCAGGCCAGGCCAGGCCAGGCCAGGCCAGGCCAGGCCAGGCCAGGCCAGGCCAGGCCAGGCCAGGCCAGGCCAGGCCAGGCCAGGCCAGGCCAGGCCAGGCCAGGCCAGGCCAGGCCAGGCCAGGCCAGGCCAGGCCAGGCCAGGCCAGGCCAGGCCAGGCCAGGCCAGGCCAGGCCAGGCCAGGCCAGGTCAGGTCAGGTCAGGTCAGGTCAGGTCAGGTCAGGTCAGGTCAGGTCAGGTCAGGTCAGGTCAGGTCAGGTCAGGTCAGGTCAGGTCAGGTCAGGTCAGGTCAGGTCAGGTCAGGTCAGGTCAGGTCAGGTCAGGTCAGGTCAGGTCAGGTCAGGTCAGGTCAGGTCAGGTCAGGTCAGGTCAGGTCAGGTCAGGTCAGGTCAGGTCAGGTCAGGTCAGGTCAGGTCAGGTCAGGTCAGGTCAGGTCAGGTCAGGTCAGGTCAGGTCAGGTCAGGTCAGGTCAGGTCAGGTCAGGTCAGGTCAGGTCAGGTCAGGTCAGGTCAGGTCAGGTCAGGTCAGGTCAGGTCAGGTCAGGTCAGGTCAGGTCAGGTCAGGTCAGGTCAGGTCAGGTCAGGTCAGGTCAGGTCAGGTCAGGTCAGGTCAGGTCAGGTCAGGTCAGGTCAGGTCAGGTCAGGTCAGGTCAGGTCAGGTCAGGTCAGGTCAGGTCAGGTCAGGTCAGGTCAGGTCAGGTCAGGTCAGGTCAGGTCAGGTCAGGTCAGGTCAGGTCAGGTCAGGTCAGGTCAGGTCAGGTCAGGTCAGGTCAGGTCAGGTCAGGTCAGGTCAGGTCAGGTCAGGTCAGGTCAGGTCAGGTCAGGTCAGGTCAGGTCAGGTCAGGTCAGGTCAGGTCAGGTCAGGTCAGGTCAGGTCAGGTCAGGTCAGGTCAGGTCAGGTCAGGTCAGGTCAGGTCAGGTCAGGTCAGGTCAGGTCAGGTCAGGTCAGGTCAGGTCAGGTCAGGTCAGGTCAGGTCAGGTCAGGTCAGGTCAGGTCAGGTCAGGTCAGGTCAGGTCAGGTCAGGTCAGGTCAGGTCAGGTCAGGCAGGCCAGGCCAGGCCAGGCCAGGCCAGGCCAGGCCAGGCCAGGCCAGGCCAGGCCAGGCCAGGCCAGGCCAGGCCAGGCCAGGCAGGTCAGGTCAGGTCAGGTCAGGTCAGGTCAGGTCAGGTCAGGTCAGGTCAGGTCAGGTCAGGTCAGGTCAGGTCAGGTCAGGTCAGGTCAGGTCAGGTCAGGTCAGGTCAGGTCAGGTCAGGTCAGGTCAGGTCAGGTCAGGTCAGGTCAGGTCAGGTCAGGTCAGGTCAGGTCAGGTCAGGTCAGGTCAGGTCAGGTCAGGTCAGGTCAGGTCAGGTCAGGTCAGGTCAGGTCAGGTCAGGTCAGGTCAGGTCAGGTCAGGTCAGGTCAGGTCAGGTCAGGTCAGGTCAGGTCAGGTCAGGTCAGGTCAGGTCAGGTCAGGTCAGGTCAGGTCAGGTCAGGTCAGGTCAGGTCAGGTCAGGTCAGGTCAGGTCAGGTCAGGTCAGGTCAGGTCAGGTCAGGTCAGGTCAGGTCAGGTCAGGTCAGGTCAGGTCAGGTCAGGTCAGGTCAGGTCAGGTCAGGTCAGGTCAGGTCAGGTCAGGTCAGGTCAGGTCAGGTCAGGTCAGGTCAGGTCAGGTCAGGTCAGGTCAGGTCAGGTCAGGTCAGGTCAGGTCAGGTCAGGTCAGGTCAGGTCAGGTCAGGTCAGGTCAGGTCAGGTCAGGTCAGGTCAGGTCAGGTCAGGTCAGGTCAGGTCAGGTCAGGTCAGGTCAGGTCAGGTCAGGTCAGGTCAGGTCAGGTCAGGTCAGGTCAGGTCAGGTCAGGTCAGGTCAGGTCAGGTCAGGTCAGGTCAGGTCAGGTCAGGTCAGGTCAGGTCAGGTCAGGTCAGGTCAGGTCAGGTCAGGTCAGGTCAGGTCAGGTCAGGTCAGGTCAGGTCAGGTCAGGTCAGGTCAGGTCAGGTCAGGTCAGGTCAGGTCAGGTCAGGTCAGGTCAGGTCAGGTCAGGTCAGGTCAGGTCAGGTCAGGTCAGGTCAGGTCAGGTCAGGTCAGGTCAGGTCAGGTCAGGTCAGGTCAGGTCAGGTCAGGTCAGGTCAGGTCAGGTCAGGTCAGGTCAGGTCAGGTCAGGTCAGGTCAGGTCAGGTCAGGTCAGGTCAGGTCAGGTCAGGTCAGGTCAGGTCAGGTCAGGTCAGGTCAGGTCAGGTCAGGTCAGGTCAGGTCAGGTCAGGTCAGGTCAGGTCAGGTCAGGTCAGGTCAGGTCAGGTCAGGTCAGGTCAGGTCAGGTCAGGTCAGGTCAGGTCAGGTCAGGTCAGGTCAGGTCAGGTCAGGTCAGGTCAGGTCAGGTCAGGTCAGGTCAGGTCAGGTCAGGTCAGGTCAGGTCAGGTCAGGTCAGGTCAGGTCAGGTCAGGTCAGGTCAGGTCAGGTCAGGTCAGGTCAGGTCAGGTCAGGTCAGGTCAGGTCAGGTCAGGCCAGGCCAGGCCAGGCCAGGCCAGGCCAGGCCAGGCCAGGCCAGGTCAGGCCAGGTCAGGCCAGGCCAGGTCAGGCCAGGCCAGGCCAGGCCAGGCCAGGCCAGGCCAGGCCAGGCCAGGCCAGGCCAGGTCAGGCCAGGCCAGGCCAGGCCAGGCCAGGCCAGGCCAGGCCAGGCCAGGCCAGGCCAGGCCAGGCCAGGCCAGGCCAGGCCAGGCCAGGCCAGGCCAGGTCAGGTCAGGTCAGGTCAGGTCAGGTCAGGTCAGGTCAGGTCAGGTCAGGTCAGGTCAGGTCAGGTCAGGTCAGGTCAGGTCAGGTCAGGTCAGGTCAGGTCAGGTCAGGTCAGGTCAGGTCAGGTCAGGTCAGGTCAGGTCAGGTCAGGTCAGGTCAGGTCAGGTCAGGTCAGGTCAGGTCAGGTCAGGTCAGGTCAGGTCAGGTCAGGTCAGGTCAGGTCAGGTCAGGTCAGGTCAGGTCAGGTCAGGTCAGGTCAGGTCAGGTCAGGTCAGGTCAGGTCAGGTCAGGTCAGGTCAGGTCAGGTCAGGTCAGGTCAGGTCAGGTCAGGTCAGGTCAGGTCAGGTCAGGTCAGGTCAGGTCAGGTCAGGTCAGGTCAGGTCAGGTCAGGTCAGGTCAGGTCAGGTCAGGTCAGGTCAGGTCAGGTCAGGTCAGGTCAGGTCAGGTCAGGTCAGGTCAGGTCAGGTCAGGTCAGGTCAGGTCAGGTCAGGTCAGGTCAGGTCAGGTCAGGTCAGGTCAGGTCAGGTCAGGTCAGGTCAGGTCAGGTCAGGTCAGGTCAGGTCAGGTCAGGTCAGGTCAGGTCAGGTCAGGTCAGGTCAGGTCAGGTCAGGTCAGGTCAGGTCAGGTCAGGTCAGGTCAGGTCAGGTCAGGTCAGGTCAGGTCAGGTCAGGTCAGGTCAGGTCAGGTCAGGTCAGGTCAGGTCAGGTCAGGTCAGGTCAGGTCAGGTCAGGTCAGGTCAGGTCAGGTCAGGTCAGGTCAGGTCAGGTCAGGTCAGGTCAGGTCAGGTCAGGTCAGGTCAGGTCAGGTCAGGTCAGGTCAGGTCAGGTCAGGTCAGGTCAGGTCAGGTCAGGTCAGGTCAGGTCAGGTCAGGTCAGGTCAGGTCAGGTCAGGTCAGGTCAGGTCAGGTCAGGTCAGGTCAGGTCAGGTCAGGTCAGGTCAGGTCAGGTCAGGTCAGGTCAGGTCAGGTCAGGTCAGGTCAGGTCAGGTCAGGTCAGGTCAGGTCAGGTCAGGTCAGGTCAGGTCAGGTCAGGTCAGGTCAGGTCAGGTCAGGTCAGGTCAGGTCAGGTCAGGTCAGGTCAGGTCAGGTCAGGTCAGGTCAGGTCAGGTCAGGTCAGGTCAGGTCAGGTCAGGTCAGGTCAGGTCAGGTCAGGTCAGGTCAGGTCAGGTCAGGTCAGGTCAGGTCAGGTCAGGTCAGGTCAGGTCAGGTCAGGTCAGGTCAGGTCAGGTCAGGTCAGGTCAGGTCAGGTCAGGTCAGGTCAGGTCAGGTCAGGTCAGGTCAGGTCAGGTCAGGTCAGGTCAGGTCAGGTCAGGTCAGGTCAGGTCAGGTCAGGTCAGGTCAGGTCAGGTCAGGTCAGGTCAGGTCAGGTCAGGTCAGGTCAGGTCAGGTCAGGTCAGGTCAGGTCAGGTCAGGTCAGGTCAGGTCAGGTCAGGTCAGGTCAGGTCAGGTCAGGTCAGGTCAGGTCAGGTCAGGTCAGGTCAGGTCAGGTCAGGTCAGGTCAGGTCAGGTCAGGTCAGGTCAGGTCAGGTCAGGTCAGGTCAGGTCAGGTCAGGTCAGGTCAGGTCAGGTCAGGTCAGGTCAGGTCAGGTCAGGTCAGGTCAGGCCAGGCCAGGCCAGGCCAGGCCAGGCCAGGCCAGGCCAGGCCAGGCCAGGTCAGGCCAGGTCAGGTCAGGTCAGGTCAGGTCAGGTCAGGTCAGGTCAGGTCAGGTCAGGTCAGGTCAGGTCAGGTCAGGTCAGGTCAGGTCAGGTCAGGTCAGGTCAGGTCAGGTCAGGTCAGGTCAGGTCAGGTCAGGTCAGGTCAGGTCAGGTCAGGTCAGGTCAGGTCAGGTCAGGTCAGGTCAGGTCAGGTCAGGTCAGGTCAGGTCAGGTCAGGTCAGGTCAGGTCAGGTCAGGTCAGGTCAGGTCAGGTCAGGTCAGGTCAGGTCAGGTCAGGTCAGGTCAGGTCAGGTCAGGTCAGGTCAGGTCAGGTCAGGTCAGGTCAGGTCAGGTCAGGTCAGGTCAGGTCAGGTCAGGTCAGGTCAGGTCAGGTCAGGTCAGGTCAGGTCAGGTCAGGTCAGGTCAGGTCAGGTCAGGTCAGGTCAGGTCAGGTCAGGTCAGGTCAGGTCAGGTCAGGTCAGGCATCAATCAAGCCCGCCTGTCCCACCTGCCTGCTCAAGCAGCGACAGCGACTTGTTGATGTGGCCAGCCTCCCGCAGCACCATGCCCTCGCTGCGTGTCTTGCTCACCCGCTCACTGCCCGCCAGGTCCACCAGGTGCAGCTTACTCGCCTGGGAGGGCAGGGGCAGGGGCATTGACTGCTGGGGCAGGGGTGAAGGCAGGGCCCGGGGTGGCGCCAGGGGCAGGAGCAAGGACAGGGCCAGCTGGTTCAGATGCTGGGGCAGGGAGAAGGGCAGGGGCAATACTAGAAGCGTCACGAGCTGGGGGAAGGGTAGGGCTGAGACTAGACCCACTGCCCTGCTGCTGTCCCTAACACCCTAACACCCTGCTGCCATGCCACCCCTGCTGGCCCTCGTGCTTCCAGCCTGGCGTCATGGCCCGCTCACCACCAGCAGGCCCAGGGGGTCGGCCTGGGGCCGTATTCTGAGGGTGACGATGAACAAGGAGTGGGACCGGGAGGACTCGCGGTTCAGCTGGTGCTCCCCTATGACCCGGTTGGTCTCTCCCTGCAGCAAGGAAGACCCCAGGAGGAATGATATGTGTGACAGTGTGACAGTGTGACTAGGGGTTCCAAGGAGTGAGGTGTTTTTGTGGCTGGCAACAGGGGCTGCATCATAGGGATGACCAGACCAGGCCCCAGGTCTAGCACCCTTGTGCCGCTTGTGCCTCATGCACATGTTCCCCAAGGCCGCATGCGGGGCTCCACCATTCCCCCTGGCCCCCTGCCCACCCCTGCTGCACTGCCCACCTCCCCTGACCTCACCTCCGCAACCCACCTCAAACAGCAGAGCCAGGGCCTCAGCCTCGCTGCTCACTGTCACTGTCTTCAAGCCGGTGATGCACAGCTGGCTGTGGGAGGAGGCAGCAGCGCCAGAGGACGCGCTGCGAGCCGCTCCTCCGCCCTCAAAGATGCTGATTTCATGTGGCTGGGTGGTGATGTCCAATAGGTCATACAACATCTCGTTGTAGATCTCCAGGTACTGGATGCTGGCCTGGATGCAGCATCACACACGTGATGGGCATCACACTCTTTGCCCTCGCCTCACACTTTCTACCTGCCTCCTTTTTTTTCTTGTTCTTCATTTCCTCCTTCTTCTTCTTCACCCCTTCCCTTGCCTCCTCTCCTCCTCTGTCTTCCTGCCTCCCTTTCTTGCCTCCTTCCCACCTATCCCTCCCTACCGCCCCCCTCTTTGCAACCAACTTGCACTCCCAGCCTCTCCCTGGCCCCCTCCCTCCCTTGTTGGCCACTAGGATTAGGGTTAGGGTTAGGGGGTAAGCCTAACCCTAACCTGCCCTAACCCTTCCCTACCTTACCCCTACCCTCCTCCCCTGTTGGTCAGTAGGCAGCACCTGACACTCGCAGTGCTCCAGCGCCCTGAACTCGGCAAACAGCTGGGCCAGGGCGCGGGGGATGATGCCGCGCTGCTTGAACGACTGCCGCCCGCCCGACATTGTGTAGGTCTTGCCCGCGCCTAAGTGCACCACCACCACCACCACCGCCACCACCACCGGCACCAATAACCACCAGCGTCACCATCAGGAACAGCAGCCAGGCCATCAGGAGGAACAGTGCACCAGCAATGCCAAGGCAGACGCAGGTGGAGGAGCAGCGGCAGCAGTGACAGCAGCGTCAGAGGCAGGCAGCAGTTAAGGGTCCTGACCCAGAGACCCTGGAGCGTGGAGAGGCTATGCAGGGTACCCTCGAGCAACACAGGTCAACAGGAGGAAAGCATGCACTGGAACAAACACAAGCATAGCAAGTTGCACAAAACATCATGCAGGGTTAGGTATATGGGGCCCTGCTCATCCGCAACTGCATCAGTGGCTTGGGATAGCTGTGTTTTGCAGTGGCACTACACAGCTTTGATCTCCTACACAGGAGCAAAAGCAGCAGTGGCCACCGCGGCAGCAGGGGCGACGGCGGCGGCGGCGGCGGGGGCAGGGGCAGGGGCAGCGGCAGCCACAGCCGTGGTTGTGTGTGGCTGCCTTGCCTGTCTGGCCATAGGTGAGTACAGTGCCATTGAAGCCCTCCACTGCTGCCTTCACCACATCAGCAGCTGCAGCCTGCAGCCACGCAGCCACCAGCAGCAGGCTAAGGGTCCAAAGCAGGCTTGGGGTTAAAGGGAGAGAGGCAGGGAAAGGCCATAACATGCCTAGCCGAGTCAGGCGCCGCAATCAGGCAAGGCAGCGGGCAGCACATAGGAACAAGGGGCAGGGGCTAAGCTGATGATACTGCAGCTCAGGCTCCTGCCAGCAGCAGGTTTCAGGGCATGCCGGCAATGAGCTGATGCTAGAGTGTTGCCAGCCACTGCCAAGCACTGGGTGGCTGGACGCGCCTGCCTTTCTGCCCCTGCCCTGATCACTAACTGGATGCCACCATCACAGCCACAAACAGTGTTGGCTGCACATGATGCTGACCTGGCATGCGCCAGACTGCATTGTATCCACCTAAGACCACACTCAAGCCAGTAGAAGCAACTGCTGCTGCTGCTGCTGCTGCTGCTGCTGCTGGTGCTGCCACTGCTGCCGCCGCTGCCGCTGCTGCCACCGCTGCCGCTGCTGCCACCGCTGCCGCCGCTGCCGCTGCTGCCACCGCTGCCGCCGCTGCTGCCGCTGCCGCCGCTGCCACTGCTGCCGCCGCTGCAGCTGCTGCCACTGCTGCCGCTGCTGCTGCGGCGACTGCTGTCACTACCCCTGGCACTCCTGCTGCTGTTGACCCTGTCATACGCACCTCATACACCTCCTCTTGGGACGCGTCATGCAGCACGCCGTCAAACTTGAACTGCAATGCACAACAGCATCCCCAGCACAGCTCAAATGTGAGTAGGACTGGTGCTCAAGTCTGCTGCCTGCTTTGCCCTGCAAACAGCTGCTGTGTTTTACATCTGTACAAAAGCTCTGCAGCTGGCATGGCACACCAGGAGTGGACAAATCAGGCAAATCTGACCTGGTATTGATTGCTTTGGGACTTGGGCTGCGACTTGCCATCGGTTGCAGCCTTTGCGATGGTGATGGTTACGCTCTGCGCACATGACATTTGGCATACATCGACTTGAGATGGAAAGGAAGCCTCGCCCAATGTATGCTTACCTTTGAACCAAACTGTATACATTCGTTGCTGCTGTGCTCATCCGTGGCAGGTCGCGCTCGCAGCAGCACACGTACGGGTGAACGCATCTATTGTGCGGGTACACATGGCACATGGCTTCGGCATTTGACCTTCATGCAGTCATGTGGGGCGGAACAGATAGCCATTACATACTTGCCTATGGGACCTGAACACACCTGAATACACCTGGACACACCTCAACACCTTCTAGTCCTTGCGGTATGGGCGCGGAGTGGCTCCGGTGCCTCTTGTCCTCAAACCCCAGTCCCTACATCAGGTGTTGAAAAGCACTCCAAGCACATGCTAGCACTCCAGCCACAGCTAGTCATTGGTATAACACTCCCACCCTGCTACTAGGGCCTCATCAGAGATGCGTCAAGCCTCATCCTATGCTTACGTGATCTCATCCCAAAGGGAGCTAGCTTCATCCCTAACCACTGTGCAACGCGTGCAGTGTGCCACCTTGGCACCATGGCAGGTTGTCTAGACCATGATCAGGGCCTCCCAACTAGGTAGCGTCCCATGTACGTACATGTACGTACATGTAACTGTTACATTTCCGGGTTACACGGGTGTTACACGGGGTGTTACACGGGATGTTACATGCTAGCGTTAACCCTGGCGACACCGATTCGACTCCTAATGGTGACAAAAATTAGGTCGACTTTTCTCGGGCTAGCTTGCAGTGGTAAGTCATTTCAACAATCTAATATCGAGCTTACCCACGGCCCCCATTGGGTCGGCCATCCGCACAAAAGCATGCACAATACTATTGTGGTGGGTTGTGTGCACGGTGTCACACACGGCCAGCCTGCAGCTCACATCCACACATGGCACGCTAAGAGTCCTGGGCGGCTGCTAGGCACGGTGTCACACACGGCCAGCCTGCAGCTCACATCCACACATGGCACGCCTCATATTGTGATACCTTCTGCCAGCAGCTGGGATGGCTCACTTGGCTCAGATGAGGGGATGTTGGCCTTAATGAACATCATCTTCTCCGCTGTGGCCACGTTGAGCTGTGACCTTCCAGCGTTGTAGGTGTTGCCCCAAGATGACCAATTACGCTCCGCAGCTGCAGTGGTGACATGCATGGCCAGCAAGCGTACCGCAGCCAGGCGTAAGTTAGGGAAACACCTTGCCCCTAGAAAGCTGGGCTGGGCTGGGCTGGGCTGGGCTGGGCTGGGCTGGGCTGGGCTGGGCTGGGCTGGGCTGGGCTGGGCTGGGCTGGGCTGGGCTGGGCTGGGCTGGGCTGGGCTGGGCTGGGCTGGGCTGGGCTGGGCTGGGCTGGGCGGGGCGGGCGGGGAGGGGGTGTAGAGACTGGGGGGTGGTGGTGGTGGAAGGCACATGTTGCAAGGCAGGGTTAGGCAATGGGGAAGGGCAATGGGCAGGGGCACCTTCGCTAGCTTTCGCAGCTCCTTGAAGGTTGCCTGCTTGACCTCTGAGTAGAGCTCGTCGAGCAGTTGCGTGCGGTAGTGCTTCTCTTTGTACACATCAACCCCTAGCAGCTGGAAGACATTGTCCATTATGTTGAAGGGAAGCTGCTGCGTGACGAGGAAGAGTCCGATCCTGCGCCTGACAGCCCGCTGAATGCCCTCAGGCATTGCTGCACCCCGGTCCTCTCGCGGCAGTGGGCCAAAACTTGGCTCTGGGCTGCGCTTTCTGGAGATGCTGGGTGCACCTTCAAGCTTGCATTTGTGCCTGGCAGCCAGCTGGCTCATGTTCGCGACGCTGAGCTCAGCCCGGTTGTTTGGTGGGCACCTCTTGCACTGGCACACCACAATGCCGTCGCTATTGTAACGAAAGAGCCAGTCATTTGCGAACTTGCTGGCCAAAGCTCTACGAAGTACAACATCTGCTGCCAAATCGAGACTGTTGTAGACCTGCTGCTTGGGAACATTCGCAGCAGCCATCAGCAGCTGCTAGAACTGCGACTGCGGCGTGCAGTAAATGCAGCCCGCGGCCCGCGACCCCAAAAATATTTCTAGGTGCGGGAGCAGTTGCGACCAGTGCGGCGGGGAGTACAAGCTCACCACAGGCGAGCCGAGCAGCTAAGAAGGCTATGTAACATGACCGGCACGTGTACGTATACGGGATGTAACATGTAACATAACATAACAATGTAACATGTAACGTTACACGGGTCCGGACGCTCCCTACTCCCAACCCCCTTGAAAAGGGGGTGTGTCCGTTTCACGCGGTTTATTTCTCGTACAGTTTGCGGATTTTTTCAACGAAGCACATCAGTATGCAGTGATGGGTAATACAAGATACGTGTATCGATACCGATACGTTTTATTTGTATAATACCAAAATACACGTATCGTATTAAAAAATACAAGTGCCGGCCGGCAGGTTGCGTGGATGCCTTCGATGCAGCTGCTGGTTGCTGCCACAACTAGAGTCCGCGCTAAAGGCATGCCGCGCGGGGCTAAAGCCATCGGCCTGCTCCCGGAGCAGTCGGTCGCATGTGCCGGTTATACATGGTCACCCCCGCCATTGGCTGCACCCCTGATAACATCTTACTGGTTTTTTAGAGTTTTACAGCGATTCTTCAGCAGGGCGGTGCAGCTCATCAGTGCGAAGCTGGCGGGCTGCTCGGGCTGATGTGCACCTTTGCCGGGGTCGGCGGGCTCAAACATTTGAATTTTGATATAGGCATTTTTTGCTGTCCAGTTAACAGCCCAACCAGGATGTCAAATGAAGAACTGCAAGTTCTGTCCGATTATTTGTGTGGGATATTAACGTGTCTATGAGACAGAAACGCGTTACCTTCAAGTGTGGGCCGTTTCATGTGTGGGCGGTCAACACAGTTAACAGCTCATTTTCTACATCTTTTTGACCGATTTTTGCTGCGCGTGGTTGCTCGTGAGCCACAGGCATCAATGTATGAAGTATCTTGTGCAACCTGAAAAGTTGCGATGTCCAGTCCAAATGCGAAATTTACGTCGAGCTGGGTCCAGGCTACCTATACCAGTCGCTTAGATTGCCTGCGAGGCTCCAGAACACGTCGCGTGTTGGGGTCCAGCCACCCGGCAAACCGCTGGGGCTGGCTGCACTCTAGTCAGGCCATCGCCAGCTCATCGCACCAATCGGCGACATCATCCGTGCAGAAATAAGTTAGATGTTATCTCTTGAGCCATGGGGGTGCAGCCAATGGCGGGGGTGACCACATGCAAGAACATCAGAGTTGGGAGGCCCTGACTTTCCAACGTCGCCGTGCTGCCCAGACATCAAGGACAGGCTGCAAGCTGGCTGCGCTGCTCCTTTCACGCGTGACATGTTGCCTCTGTATCGCTGTATTGTATCGATACAAGAAATACACGTTTTTCTTGTATTTTCTTGTATTTCCTGTATTGATACACGTATGACCCATCACTGACAGTATGTAGAGGGCTCGCTTGGCTACACGCTACGGCTGTCCTGAGCGTCCATGACTATGTATATGATGCACTGCTTAGGCGTGAACCCGGCCTACATTTTGTCCGGCCTACATTTTGGCATGAGGGCAGGTCGTTCGTCGGTTGGTGCCAGTAAAGTGATATATATAATATTGTGGGCCTACTCTGATGTAGGCCTTAGTGAGGGACGAGGGGGTGGAGAGGTCGGCGAAGACGACAAACAAACAAACAAAACCGCAAATGCAAACAAACAAAACCGATAGTTCCTAGTATTTGTGATGGCTTGACGATGTTGTTTTCTATGGCTAAGAAAAAAAGACGAACCGTGCCTAGGCCAGTGCCGGAGGACCCGGACAGTGACATTGAGGACCGCGACGAGGCAATACAGCCGGATCTCACCGAGGCGCAGCAAAATAGAAAGGTTTCCGGAGAGGCCCGCGCTGCCCGCGATAGGGATAACACATACCACGGCAGGAAGTGTAAGATAGCCCACCGGAAACGGCGCGAACACTCAGCCAAACGCGGCAGTGGCTGCCGTGCTGGCCGCGCACCCTGACCTCCGCGCCCGCCTCGCAGCAATCCCCCGCCACCTGTCTCACACCAACATGGTGGACCACGTCGGCAAGCAGCTGGAGACAGCTTTCAGCAACATGCTCACGCTGCTCTTCGCTGGCAGGCTCAAGAAGTCTGTGTCCCTGGCTGGGGCAAAGGTCCTGCTGGGCACTGAGGAACACCGGCGCAGATTTGGGTTCTGGGGGGTGGGTGGTGGGCACCTGCCAGCCTGGTCAAAGCGGGCGTGCACCTATGTGCGCCGCATGGTGTGCGGCCTGGACGTCAGCTGGCTGCTGGATCAGGGTGGGGTGGTGCCAACTCCAGCCATGCAGGCTGAGGTGGCTTTGCAACGGGGCCTGCTGGGGCTTGAGGAGGGGGAGAGGGTGGATGACGACTGGGTGGAGGATCCAGTCAACCGGGGCCGGCTGCTGCGCCATGCGGTGCACACTACCAGAGAGATGGAGGCAGCCATGGCAGCCTGGCAGCTGGATATGGTGCCTTGGCAGCAGGCTGAGCTCACCAACCAAGGGCTGCTGCCAAGGCCCCCCCGCCCCCCCACACCCTATGCCCTCACCCCCACCAGCAAGTGCCAGGCTCGGCACATCTTCATCGACACCAGGGGCCTATACGGCATGATGCATGACGCCGGCATGCTGGGGGTGCTGACGGAGGCAGGGGTCACCTCCTTGCAGAAGTTCAGGAACGGTGCCCTACCTGACCCAGCGGTGCCGGGCAACTTCATTGCAGGGCCCAAAGACAGCCACGTGAGTGCTCCTTGCAGTCAGGTGCTAGCCAGTCCTCTGGTGCTCCGTCAGCTGCCATGTGTGCTGTCACATGCCTTGTGAGCCTGCAGTCAGCTGCCTTGTGCCTGCCTTGTGAGCCCACACAAGCTAATGAAGTGCCTTGGTATGTGCATATGGTGGCTACAGGTGGCCAACCGATGGGATGCATTGCTGCCTGACCCTCGCCGCCAGAAGCTCGCTAGCCCCAAGCACAACTTCGCGCAAATCGTGCACACCGATGGAGTCGCCATCAGCGTGATGTTCTTGCGGCCCAAGCCTGCCGCTCCACCCGCAGAGCTGCCGCGGATGGGCAGGGGCTTGGACGCAGTCAACCCACTGGCCCATCTTCACGCGGAGTGGCTTGGCGTTGACCCTGGCAAAACCAATATGGCCACTGTAGCGCACGAGGAGCGCAGCGCTGCCGGCACAGTGGTATCCGTGCGGCACTGGAAGCTTACAGCCGGTCAGTACTACCGGGACAGCGGCATTACGCGGCAGGCCCAGGCGACCAAGACGTGGCTGGCCAAGGTGAAGCCGCAGCTCACAGCCCTGTCGCGGGTCAGCAGCAAGCCCAGCTCGCTGGCCTCGTACCGGCGGTTCGCCGACACCGTCCTGGAGACGTACGACGCCATGTGGGCCGAGGTCTCAAAGAAGCGCTGGGCCAACGCCAAGTTCAGGCTGTACTGTGGCAAGATGCGCGTGGTGGCTTCATTCTGGGCCAAGGTAAGGCCCTGTAGCAGCTAGCCACGAGCTAGGCAGCAGCCAACCACAGTGAGCTCACCTGGCCAGCTGCTACTGTTGCTGCCTCTGTTGCTGCTGCTGTACCTGACCTTACACATGTGTGCCATTGTGTGCTGTACCATGTGGGATGCAGGTCAAGAAGCAGGCACAGAAGCGGTGGCCGGACCGCATCCTGGCCCTGGCCTATGGGGCAGCTAGCTTCAGCGGCAGCGGCAGCATTGGCTGCAGGGGTGTCCCAGTCAGCCAGATGAGGAAAGAGGCAGTGCAACAATTCGGGGCAGGGCGTGTGGTGCTGGTGGATGAGTTCCGCACAAGCCGGGTCAGCTCAGCCTACAGCCACCCCATTGAGGCCTTGCCTGGGCAGCCACCTGAGTCCTTCAGGTGAGAGGGTCAGTGGGGGAGGGCCAGGGTAGTGCTGGGAGGTGGTGGAGTGAAGGCGGCTTGGTAGGGTCAAGATTGGGAAGGTAAGGAATAATCTTACAATTGTGCATTGCCCCATGTGTCCATGCAGGTGGCTGCGGCCAGTGTACAGCGAGGCGAAGCGTTCCCAAGTCAGGGGCTTGATGAGCTCAACAAGCTACAACATCAGGTAAGCACTGACCAGACAATGCACATGTACATGGCTGCAACATATCCCACATGAGGTGACACATGACATGGCACATGACTTGACTTCATGCAACTCCCACACCATGTGCAGGTTCTACGACCGGGACGTGTCAGCCGCGCTGAACATCCGCCGCTGTGCAGTCGGCCCAGGCCCACGCCCCACCGAGCTGTGCTACTGGGATGGCCGCCCAGCCATGCCAAAGCCAGGCCGGCCAGGCCAGGAGTGGGTGTACCTGCCCGACAAGGCCCTGCTGCGTAAGTGGCGGCGCAAGTGGCGGCGATAGCCAGCTACAGCAAGACAATCCAAGAAAACAAGATACCAAACCCCTCACGAAGGGGATGTGTGTGAGTAAGAGCTATAGAGTAGGGTAGAGCTCTTGCTAGTAGTAGCCTGGAGGCACACACACCAGAAGGCTGAGCTGAAGTGGGCATTAGGCACACTGTCAGTAGCCTTTACAACAGCGATCTCGCAGCCTGTGTTTGATTACAACTCATGCTTTATTTTGGTGTTGCATGAGGGCTGTAGGGATTAAAACTTGGCGCCAGTAAAGTCATGCGAGGCTAACGCAGGATCCGCAACTGCCGCAAGTGCCCGGGTTGCACGGTTGGGAAGCATGCTGCTGTTGGAGTA
>JASKMD010000029.1:17036732-17052745 GCA_030144725.1 Haematococcus lacustris
GTGGCTGCCTGTGGCCTTGGCAGTGGCGCTGCTGCCTCTGATAGAGGGGGCGAGGGGGAGAGGGAGACGCCCAGGCTGGAGCCTTTTGAGTGAAGGGCGTTGGGCAGTGTGGATAGGTACAAGTCCTCAAGCATGGTCCCAGTGGGCAAGCCCATGTGGAGAACCGCTTCCTGAGTTGCTGGTGGCGATGATGAGGACTGAGGCTGATCGCCAGCTGCTCTGCGCTGCTGCTTTGTCGCGCCTTCCACACACCCCTCAGCCCTGGCTTCAGCGACAGGGGAAGGGGGGACAGGGAGGGCAGGGGCTGTGGCGGCATGGGTGAGTGCAAGGGGGTCGGTGTCAAGAGGAGCTGTTTCCTGGTTGGCATAGGAGCTGGGGCTGACCAGTGGGTGGCCAGGTGCCTTGTGGCTGAAGGGAAAAGGGCGGTGGTTGTCCCCCTCGCCACCACCACCTGCTGCTTGCCCACCCACGGAGTCGATCGTCAGCAGTGGTGCTGGGGCATGGAGGGGGCTGCCAGGTGTGCATGGGACGAAGCCCTTAATGGCCCCGGGCTGTGGCAGCGAGCGCTGCAGGGGAGGGGTGGCATCTGCTGCCTCTCCATTCATGGGGTGTGAAGGCTGGGTTAGGGTTTGCAGGGACGGGGGCGGAGATAGCCCTTGCTCGGGAGGTGTGCCATGAGCAGGCGGGGGCTGCGCAGCCAGAGCGCCCCCCAAACAGCTGGGCAGGCTGCTGCTGCTGCTGGCTGGGTTCATGCAGTATGGTGTGCAGGGCAGCAAAGCAGCATCACCAAGGTCTTTGTAGCTGGAGCTGGACGACAGTGCTGCGGCCACCGCCGCGGCAAGGTGGGCAGCAGGCGGCTTGCGTTTCAAGGTCTGCCGGACGACTGCAGTGGTGGAGGGGAGGGCAGGAAGGGATGCAGCACGGGAGGGGAGGGTGAGCAGGCTGGGGCTCGGCTGGGGCAGCATGAACGAGGGCGCAGAGTCGCCTGGGTGGATGCCCGAAGAGGTGGAGGGAGATGCAGTGAGCTCTAAGGAAGGTACAAGGCCGAGGGGGGCGGAGCCAGGCAGCAGCTGGGGTGGGGTAGGAAGGGTGGCCACTGCACCTGCCATTGTCACGACAGCTGTGGTTGACAAGGTTTCGTGAGGAGCAGCCAAGGCCACTGCATAGCCTAGCTCCACTGCCGTGCTGGGCGATGCGGGGCCCAGGCAGCTGCTTACACCTGACACCAACCCCGCTGCGGTCGCTTGACGGGTTCGAGGACCTGCCACCTTGGCCTGCCGGTCAGCATGGCGGCCATGGCACGAGACTGCGGCAGCGGGGGTCGGGGGCTGGTGTGAGGAGATGGCGGGCCAAGTGGGCGCGTCCAGCACATAGTCCGAGCACATCATGCTTGCCGGGGGTTTCCTGCGCCGCTGAGGCCGACCGCCCTCCACCCTGCAGCCCCCCAATGCGGGCCCCACACCCGCCGTGGTCGCAGCAGGGGAGGCTGCGATGCCTGGGTCGGTTGAGGGCCCATGGGGGAGAGCTGGAGCATGTGGCAGTGAGAGGGCGGTGGTGAGGCTGGGGGCGCGGTGCACCTGGACAACCTGGCTGCTGTCACTTGCGCGACTGTTTGCTTCGTGTTCACAAGGGGCGTGGGGTGACGAGGGGGCAGCAGCCGGAATACAGCTAATCTGGGCAGGCGCCGGGACAGCAGCCACACCCTCCATGGCTAGACAACAGCTGGGATCTGGTTGGAGCATGGTGAGTGGCGCAGCGTCCTGGCCAGCTGCCACAGCAGCCCCAGTGCCTGCACAGGCGGTTGCGGCTGTTGTCGTGGGGGATGGGGAGGTGGGTGCGGGTGTGGGTAATGCCACTGGCTGCTGGGCTGGTAAGGGGGCCTGTGCTGTACCCAGCAATGGCGGAAGGGCGGAGAGCTGGGGCAGAGAAGAGGAAGGGGAGGGAGTGGTCTCTGACGCAGGAGCAGGCGTAGTGCCAGTGAGGGTAGCTCGGCCAGCAGCAGCAGGTGGGTGGGTGGTCAAGGGCATCAAGCCCAGCACCGGCCTAGGTGCGAGCTCAGGTTGTGAAGCACCCTGCTGTGCCAGCCAGCGCTGGGTGCGAGGTCTAGCTGTCGCCACCATCTTGGGCAACAGGCTCTGGCAGCCAGCGGTCAGGGGCGGGGGCGTTGTCGAGGTTGCGTGAGGCACACCGTCGTACAGTTGGAGGGGAGGGGAGTAGGCCGGATGGGCTGCTGCCCCTGCCATCATAGTCGTGGTGTTGGTGGCAGTGGGGTGTTCGTCCAGGATGCCCAAGCGGCTGCTGCTGCTGCTGGTGCTGAAAACAGGCGCAAAGGGACCGCCCTGCTTGCTTCCAACAAGGGTGGTGGCAGCAGTAGGGGACTGCAAGGCTGAGCGCGCGCTGCTCGCGGCTGAACCTCGCGTGCCCATCCTGTGACTGCGCAACGACCCAGCCATGCCAAGCCTGCCCGTCTGGGTGCTGCTGCTGGGCCCCCCTGGCCCTGCTGCTGCTGCTGCTGCTGCTGCTGCTGCTGCTGCTGCTGCTGCTGCTGCCGCGGCCACTGCTGCTGCAGCGGCTCCAGATAGTGCCCTGCGCCGCTTTGCTGGCTTGGCGTCCTTGTCAGACTCCTCTTCCACTGCTCCTGCGTCCGGATCCTCCTCACTCTCACTCTCCAGCACAGCAGCTGCAACGCCTTGCCCCTGCCCCTGCCCCGACCCCCCAGCAGCATTAGCCTGGGCAGCCACAGCAGCTTCACGCTCCTGGCGCGCTCGTGCAATGCCCGCAGATATGGCAGCGCCGCGAGCGCTGCTGACAGGCTTGCGCCCAGGGATGCTTGTCCTGAGCAGGGGGGAGGACCCTGCCGCAAGGTCGAGTGCGGCTGCAGCCCCGGGGGGGTCCACCATGAACGGCGCTAGGGGAGCATGGCCAGCAGCGGGTACAACGGGTGTGGTGAAAGAGCCCCAGGGAGGAAGTCCAAGATGTCCCGGCTGCAGTGCGAATGGCAACTGCTGACCGTTTGAAGCCTCCTCCTCCTCCTGCGCACGAGAGGCAAAGCAGCAAGCCTGTGGTCATGCACCACATCAGCACTGAGGTCATGGCCACGTGATGCTGAGCGGGTCAAGCAAGGAGCTTGGCCCACTCGGCATGGAACTGAGGTGGAGACACTAGGCCTTAGCTAGGCATCCAGCCTGTGTGTGCTTTAGAAACATGTGGACTAGCTCCGGCCACTTTTATGCATTGTGTTCCCTTCTTTCTTCATCAAATTCCCCCTTTTCCACGCATTGCATCATCAGGGCGGAGCTACAGTGGCTGTTGTCATGCTTGCATGCTGTGTGTGGTGAGGTGTGTGTGGTGAAGTGTGTGTGGTGATGGGGAGGCAAAGAAGTGGTCGGGAACTCCCTGTGTGTGCTTACCTCCTTGCCTGCAGCGGCTCTGTCGGCACCAGGCGTGGCCACCTCCTGCTCGGCCTCCTTGCTCAAGGGCGGCACACCGCTGGCACCCTCACCGCCTCGTGACCCTCGGCACAAGGCACCAGCCCGCGGCGTGTCTGTGCTCTTCGTGGCAGCCTTGCTGCCACCCTCGACAAGGTCGCGCATGTGCCCTAGTCCCTTAAGGGGGTGCTGCACGCTGTGCTGCGTGTCCTCCAGCTTTGGCAGCCGCTGGTGACTCCCCGCGGCAATCGCGCAGCCAGGAGCCAGGCCAGGAGCGCCGTGTGGAGCAACCGTGTGCAAGGGCGGTTGCAAGCTCCATACAGGGCAGGCTTGAGCGTCAGGGAGGGCAGAGGGAAGCTGGGGCTGGTCCTCTGGTGCAGCGTGTGCCAACGCGAGCAAGAGGCTGTCAGGGAGCGCCAGGGCTCGTGAGGCAGCACAAGCCACGTCAGGTGCGGTTGCCTGAAGCTGGGCCAGCTGCTCCGGGTCAAAGGGGTCGAGGATGGTCACGTCGCGGTACACAGGGTCTTGGGCCAGGGTGGCCTTGGTGTCAGGGCCCTGCAGCAGTCAGGAGCGTCTCTTTGCACATCTCCAGCTAAATAGTGGCTCGCCATGCTCGCATGCAGGCCGGCACCCTTCTTGCCCTCCCTGCATCCACGCTTGCCTGCTCACTTGCTAGACCTTCTACTCCCGCCCGCCCGCCCACCCGCCCGCCCGCCGCCTGCACCCCTCCCACCTCCAGCATCACGATAGGGCCCAGGCAGCACACCGCAGCCACACGCTTGGCTGCCACGCGGGCTAGGGCCGCATCCACCTGCTGCTGCGCCTCAGGCCACAGCCTCACCACCCGGTCGACCTGCCACTGCAGCTGCTGCACGCTGAAGCTGCGGCCATGTTAGGGGCAGCACAGCCTGAGTGAGATAGGGATTGTGGCGATGCACGCTCATAATGAGCACAGGGGCCAGTAACCACCAATAACTACCAGTAACCACCAGTGACTACCAATAACCACATGCTCCTAGTACCTATGTGCCCCTGCCCCTGCCCCTGTTTCCCGTTCTCCTACCGTATCAACAGCACACAGTCCTTAGGCGAGGCCCCGAGTGCCGCGGCGTGTTCAGGGCAGGCACAGAGCCCCGGGGCAGCGGGTGACACAACAGCTGAGATGAACAGGTCGCAGCGGCACACCAGGCAGGCACAGTCCGCAGTGCTGGTGTGCAGCCCCTGCGCATCCTGCTCAGCATGATCCACGAGGGTCATGGGCCGACTCTGCAGGCAGGCAACAGGCAAAGGGCCAAGCTCGGGGCACAGGCCAAGCCATAGGCCAAGCCGTCATTGTGGACCATGCAGTCATCTGTAGAGAGTCACTGACCTGCCCCTCCTCAAAGCTATGAACACCCTGCCTACCTGTACAGATGTATGGTGCTGGAAGGTGGACAGGTTATGTGCAGTCATCAGTAGTAGAAGGCAAGGCAGGCTGCTTGCATTTGGTGTGCAACACAAACGTGGCTGCAACGCAACATACAAAGGCATCATCGACCCCTTAGCACTGGCGCACGACCCCACCTCCCTTTGCAAGAGTAGTGCTGCCCCACGACGCCTGCGCACCTGCAGCACACCCCAGGCTCGGGCGACCTCCAGGCGGCGCTGCTCTTCGTGGATGCGGACCGCGAGCTCGCCCGCTGCTGCTAGCACGGCTCCCAGGGGCGTGTCAGCCAGCTGCACGCCGTCGCCCCACTTGGCCATCCAGTGCTGCCTGTCCAGCTCTTGACTTGCTATTCGGGTGGTGGACGGAGTGGGGGCGAGGGTGGAGGCAGCAGGGGGCCTCTGGAGAGGTGCCAGGGCCGAGGTAACAGCAGCAGTGGGTGCTGAGGTGGGGGAGGCGGCGGGGTCCTGGGTGGCGGCAGGAGGCGGTGGGAGGGGAGAGACCAGGTTGAGCACAGGCTGCGGGGCAGGGGTGGTGATGGTGGTGAGGTGTGGGAGGGCAGCATGAGGCAGGGGCTCTGGGGGGAGTGCTAGGGTGCTGGCGGGGTGCATGCTGGCAGCAGCAGTGCTTGGGAGAATGGGCGGCTGCAGGCCTTGGCACTGCGATTGGGAGTGCTGTAGGTCCTGCAGGAGCAGGGATAGGCCGGCTAAGCGGGCAGCGTGTGGGCAGGCGGAGGGTGCTGCTGTGCTTGACATGGTGGGCGGGGCAGAGGTGCATGCTTCAACACACGCTCCAGCTTCAGGTAAGGCCTGACAGCACGACACAAACTCAGGTGAAGCCTGCTGCTGCTGCTGCTGCTGCTCCAGCTGTGCCTGCAGCTTCTCCTGCTGCTGCTGCCGCTGCCGCTCTTGTGCTGAATTAAAACCAGCACCATCTCGGCGCAAGGAGGGTTTAACCCACACCTCAGCAGCTGCAACAGCAGCAGGAATGGGAACAGAGCTGGGAAGCTGGCCTTGCTCCTGCCCCAGGCCCTGACCACATTGGAGGCCTCCCCTTGAAGCGTGGCTGGTGCTGCCCTCTGCGGGGCCTCTACAACTCAGCTGCACCTGCTGCTCCACCTGCTGCTGTGTTGCATGCTGGCTACTGTTGCGTTGTGAGGTGATGTGTTGAGAGCCAGCAACCTGCAGCTGCAACAGCGGTGGCTGCTGTGGTGATGGTGGCGATGGCAGCGGCAAGTCAGCCTGTGGCAGCGGTGGCTGCTGCTGCTGCTGCTGCTTCACGGGCGTGGCGCATGGGGGTCCACTGCCCCTGGCTGCCAACTGCAGCAGTGGCTGGCGGCAGCTGAAGCTGGACAGGAGTGAGTCTGGCAGGGGCGTGGGAGGGCAGGTGGTGGTGGTGGTGGTGGTGGTGGTTAAAGGGAGTAGGCAAGAGCTAGGTGCAGCTGTGCAGGGTTCTCTTGCTTCACTCAAGGTTGGGCCAGGCAGTACAAGCTGGGAGGCGCTTGCAGTAGGTGCCTGGCTGCAGCTCAGCAAGCTGATATGGCCCTGGCCCAGCCCTTGTGTTGCTGCCGCACAACTCTCGGCTTGGATCCTAGCTTGCCCCTGCCCCTGTCCCTGCCCCTGCTGTTGGCCCTCCCCCTGCCCCTGCTGCTGGCCCTGCCCCTGTCCCTGGCTGCTGACCACTGCAGGCGCTGCTTCAGGCAAAGCTTTGCAGCTGAGCCCCAGCAACCCTGAGCTTGCCAGTAAGCTGCTGATGTCCAGCAGGGCAGCCACAGGGCAGCCCTTACCCTGCCTGGCCTGATCTTTCCCCTGGCCCTTCGCTTGGCCACGTGCTTGCCCCTGACCCTTTCCTTTGCCCTGCCCTGCAGCCCTGGTAGGGGCAGGACCTAGCAGGCAGCTCAGGTCAGCCAAGCTGCACAGGGCCTCGGGGGAGGTCTGCGTGGTTCCTGGGAGCAGGGGCCACACAGGCAGGGGCAGGACCCCAGGCAGCTCCCCTGACCCGCCTGCCGCCACCCCTGCCTGCCCAAACGACCCTAACGGGGTCAGCAGTGGGATGGGGCAGGGGAAGGGCAGAGGGAGGGGGAGGAGAGGCAGCCCAGAAGGGTTGACAGCCCCCCCACCAGCGGTCGCAGTGGGCTTGCTCCCTGCACCCGCGGTCCTCGAGGAGGCTGGGGTGCGTGGCTTAGCCACATGCCTCGAGGAGGGTGCTCGAAGGGCTTCTCGCGGGTCTATCAGCAGGTCAGAGTCCCCGCGGCGCTCTGCCTGGCCTACCTCTGCAATCACTGCGACTGCAGCTAGGGCGGACTTGCGCTTTGTGCGGCGGGCACAGGACAGGGGTTGGCTGCCCATGTCTGTGGAAGTTAAAAGATCAGGGCCGGCGGCTGGGGTGTGGGTGTCAGGCAAAAGGGTGGCGGGTGGGGCCACTGCTGCCTGGTCAGGTGGGGGAGCAGGGGGTGGTGCGGGGGGTAGGTGTGTTGCTGAGGCGGCGGTGGCAGTGGCAGTGCAGGCCAGCTGTGGTGTCCTCGCACCCTGCACCCGGGCCGCTCCCTGCCCCTTGCGGACTTGGGGATGCTGGTCCTGCTGCTGCTGCTGCTGCTGCTGTTGCTGCTCCTTTTCTCCCTGCCCCGTCTGACCCAGCTGCTGCTGCTGCTGCTGCTGCTGCTGCTGCTGCTGCTGCTGCTGCTGCTGCTGCTGCTGCTGTAGCTGCTGTAAAGCAGCCAGTGCCTGGGCCACCTGGCACACCAGGCGTGCAGGGTCGCTAGCAGCATCAGCAGCAGCAGCAGCAGGCGCTGCAGCATCAGCCAGGGTGGCAGGGGCAGCAGGCGGGTCACCAGGCTTGCCATGTGCCTGAGGCCCATCATCATCAGGGACTAGGGTGGCACAGCTCCCGTGTTGCCCGAGACTGGCCCAAGCCTCCGACTGGCCCTGGGGGAAACCTAGCGCGTCGGAGGGCCCCTGGCTGCTGCCTGCACTGGAAGCCGGGGGGTGCGGTGTCCTCTCGGCGCCGTCTGTTGTGGGCATGTCAGTTGTGTCGGTTGGGGCGGTTTGAGGGGAGGAAAGGTGGTGGAAGGAGTGGAGGGAGGAGGCACAGGGATTGGGTGGCGGGTGCAGGTGGGGCAAGCCTTGATGGTGCGTTGCCGTGGAGCAAGGGGAGGTTGAGGTGAGGGGGAGGGATGGGGCAGATGCGGGCTGTGAGTTGTTGCACGGGGCGCAGAGGGCAGCCGGCAAAGAGACGTGGGAGAGGTGACCACCCCCCGTGTGGGCTGCCCCAGCAAACATGCAGGCGGCTGTGCTCTTCCCCAGGGGAGCTGGTTCCATCCCCATGTCCTGCGTTGCTGCTGCTGCTGCTGCTGCTGTAGGGTTGGGGGGCCTCACCACGTCAGCTGTAGCCACAGTGTTACTCAACTCTCCGCCACCACCACCAGCTGCTGCTTCCACCCCCCCGCCGTGGCGCCCTGCTGTTTGTGGCACCCCTGCCTTGGTCAGCCCTTGTGCACCTGGCTGGTGCTGGCTCGGCTGCAGGCAGGGGGCTGCTGCGACAGGGTGGCCAGGTGAGGGGGGCGATGCCATGGTGCTGGTGGCATAGGCCGGGGGGTCTGAGTCACATGGGCAGAGACCCTGGCGTGTTGCTACCTGAGGGGCCGCAGAAGTGAGGGCCAGCAGCAGCGCGTCGTGGGACAGGGTAGGCGCCTTGCCCTGCAGCCTGCAGGGGGGCGAGGTGGCAATGGCACAGGGCGCATGGGCGCGGTGACTTTGCATTCATGTTGTGCTCACCAACGTTGAGCTGGCCGATGTTCTTGGACGTATAGGTGGGTTTGCTAACTGTGGTCGTGTGGAGAAGAGCTGTATTTGGAAAGCATGACGCAGCTGCTGGCTTGATTAGGCACGGCAACAGCAGCAAGGAGGAGGAGCAGCAGGAGGCACTGCGAGGTCTGCTGTGCAACTGCCTTCCACTGCACACTGCACTGCAGGGCCAGGGCTGGCGGCAGCCACATGCTGTCCTGGCCCTAGGACTCACCGGTACTTGCGCACAGCCTCGGAGCCGTGAGGCAGCCAGTCGGGGGGCGCGAAATTGACAGCCTCCGCCACGTTGAAGCCTGTGTTGAAGCCCGCGTGGTAGGCACCCGGGAACGTGACGACAAAGGACCCTTCCTCATGCACCAGCCTACAATGCCAGGGCAGGGCAACTGACATCCAGGCAGGGAGGCTGGCAGCCATGTTGACGTGTGCAGCTTGTGGGACCTGCCAGGAGGCTGTGCCGGAAGGGCTGCCACCTCCCTGCCTCTTCCCTAGCTATGCGCATCTGCTGTGCCATCGATCACTATGCAGCTTAGGTGCTTATGCCAGGTAAACTCCCTCCACACATCCCTTGTCACCTTGTCCCCTTGCCCCCTTGCCCCCTTGCCCCCTTGCCCCCTTGCCCCTGCCCCTGCCCCTGCCCCTGCCCCTGCCCCTGCCCCTGCCCCTGCCCCTGCCCCTGCCCCTGCCCCTGCCCCTGCCCCTGCCCCTGCCCCTGCCCCTGGCCCTGCCCCAGCCCCAGCCCCAGCTCCAGCCCCTCCCTGACCTGTGAACAGGAACACCGCGTGCCCTTAGCTCTGAAGGCGACAGCATGGTGACCAGGCGGTGCAGCAGCAGCGGGTCGTCTCGCCACAGGTGCGGCAGCGCGTCGTGTGTGGCCACCTCGAAGGACAGGGAGGAGGCCGCGGGCACGCCGTACCACACCTTGGGGGCCCCCAGCTGCAGAGGCAGGGCAGGGCCGGGTGGCACTACATTAGGTGGGCAGTCCACATGGCTGCTTAGTCATGTTCTTGTTGAGCGTAGGTGGTCAGGGTCGGGGTGTGCTGGTGGCTTGGCTACGGGGTAGGGGGTCTACATCAGGCGGGCAGTCCACCTGCTTGTGCTGTGTGTTATTGCTTTACTTGTGCAGGAGAGAGCAGGAACAGAAGATGAAGAAGGAACAGGAGGAGTGATGGAGGTTACCAGAATGACAGCGTGCAGCTGCATGATGGCTGGCAGGGCAAGGCTGACCAGCGGTGCTGGTGGCCAGTCTGGGCATGGCTTGCATCACTGGGCTGCAGGACGGGCATCACTGGGCTTTGGCTGGTGCTGTGACAGCTTGGCTTACAACGGCAAAGGAGGGCTAGGGGCACTCTGGTGGTTGGAAACAGATGATGGAGTTGCAGCTGCAGGGTTGTTTGCCCTTGTTGCTTAAAGTGGCAGAGGCATTAGCCACCCCAGAGAGTGGGAGGTGGGGGGTTCGAATCCCAGGGGCAACAACTCACATGTAGATAGTTGATGGAGTAAAGGGCGTGGTCTTCAACATGCCAGCAGAAGGCCGACATGCATGAGCCCACATACATCCAAGGCATCATCAAGCCTGAACCCACAAAAGGGCCAGACAGCAAAGCACCAAGCATGGGCTCACAGGTAACACTGCCACCTCCAAGCATCAACACACAGCTGCTGCAAGGCCTGGCCTGGATGTCCTGCTGCGCTGCCAAAGTCAACACAGCTGGTCAGTTCATGAGGCACAGGCAACACATCTGAGGACACCCGCATGTGCCATGTTCCAGCAGGCTGTGCATGGGCTGTGCATGGGCTGTGCATGGCTGTGCATGGGCTGCACATGGGCTGTGCATGGGCTGTGCATGGGCTGTGCATGGGCACCTGAGATGAGCTCATCGCACTGGACGTAGCGCAGAAGGGACTGCGGCGCGCGGGTGATGTTGTTCAAGTTCCATGGGTGCTCCTGGTACAGCTTCGTGTGAGCGTCTGTGCGAGGGGGTTTGCCTGCTCGAGACTCAGCCGGGGAGGAGCGCCAGGCGGGCAGTGGAAACCCGGAGCCGTACCTGGTGCAGCAAACCCAACACTGGTCACGTGATGGTAGTGATGATGGTGGTCATGAAGACTATGCCAGCGGTGCGAGGTCAAGGACATGGAGGAGGAGGAGACTAGGAGCAGGAAGAGCAAGGGACAGGGACGTTGCAGCACATGTGATGGTGGTGATGATGGTGACAGTGATGGTGAGGCCAAGGGCAAGGGGCTGGTGGGAGGGAGGAGAGGTGGGAGAGGAGGAAGCAGCCGCAACAGCGAAGAACAAGGAGACAAAGCTGTCCTATCAGGCTGGTGGTGCAGCAGGCAACATGGTCAGACAGTGCAGGTCGCTTCATGTCAGGCTGGGTCTGGTCTACACAGCCAGCCCTTCCGGCCCTCACATGTCACAGTCATGCAGCCATGCTTGGCACTCGCTGGCCTGCTGCCCATACCTGCCAGTGTCGAGGTCGGAGCCATATAGTGCCTCCACAACTCGGCCCGGTTGCGGGCATTCCACTAGCCTCCAAAACTCGGCTTCCACGAGGTCCACGCTCAGGCCGTCCAGCCAGGGCCCGCCCACCCCTCGCCCACCCTCTCCTTTCCCAGCCCCTGCCATCTCCATCCCCGCCCCAACCCTGCACTTCCTCGGGCTGACGCCCTTGCCCACAGCGCCTCCCCGCTGCCTGCATGGGCCCGCAAGACGCAGCTCATGGAGCCAGCTGTCGGCCCCAGCTGCCCCAGTTACTCCTGGGATGACTCGGCCTCTAAGGGATGGGCGACGGCGGCGTTCAAGGCCTGAGCCACCTGGAGGAGGTCCAGCGACATCCTTGTCCGCGAACCCCGTCTTGTCCCTGCCCGGGTCCCTTCCTCGAGCCCCTCGGGAAGCGAGGCCAAAGTGCAGGACTCGAGCCCACTCGGCATATGCCCCAAAGCTCCGCAGACTGTGCCGCTGCTCTCCAAGGTCGTGACCAAACCCACCATTGCCACTGACACGAGCGCTGCCAGCGAGGTTCACGTTGCTCCCCCCCACCCCCCTGCCGCCGTTGGCCCCACCATCACCCACAGCTGCCTCAACGCCACCCTGTCCATCCCAGCTGACCCTTTGACAGCTAGGCAGCTCCTCCTCGCCATCCTCGCTGCCCGACCCAGGACCCATACCGCACAGGCCTGCTAACTCTTCTGAACCACTGCTGTGCACGTCGTCCAACTCCGAGCTATTCAAGTCACCGCTGGCGGCTGTGGTCGTCTCAGTGAGCGTGTCGTCTTCGTCTGAGTCATGCCGAGAGCAACGTTTGCGCGGAGGAGGGCACAGCCCCGGCACCTGAGCACCAGGCCGTGATTGCCACACCTTGCTGCCAAGACCCCCCAGCCTGCCGCGCTGCCCGCGGCACCCTGACCCTCGCGTCGTGGCCCCAGCAATGCACGGCACGGCCTCATCGGGGGATGGGCAGGATGCGGGGAGCATGGGCCCTGCCATGTCCAGCACCATGCGGGCCTTCGCGACTACTCCTGCGACCTCTGCCTCAGTCAGCCACGGCTCGAGCAGCGGGTGTGGGGTCAGGAACGGCGCATACAGGGCTACCTGGTCCTCGAAGCTCGTGGGCAAGACAGGCGCGAGCGCCGGTTTGATGGGGGCAGCTGCAGCCTCAACGCTGCCGGGCAAACTAGTCACAGCATCAGCCCGCAGGGCAGCAGCGCCTGCCTGGCTGGCTGTGAGTGTTTGTGGGTCGACCTGAGGCACCACCACCCTCCTCACCCGCCGGGAGGAAGGGAGGGAGGGCTGGGAGCGAGGGTGAGGGTCACTCGAATATGCCACAGCTGGGGTCCGCTCCCCTGCTTCTGAAGAAACTGGGTTGGGGGGCACAAGTGGGGCAGCCCAGGCAGACCCGGGGGAGGGGAGGCAGCCCTCGCTCCCTGAGGTTACGCTGAGGTGCAGCATGGCTGAGAGATCAGGCGCCATGTCTGGCAGATCGGTGGTGAAGGGCACGAGGGTGGGAGGAAACATGCAGGTGCCTGGCAGACCCATGTCGACATATGGCAGACATGGCAGGGGGTCACGTAAGTGAGAGATGCTGCCCAGGTCACACATCTCCTCGTCAAAGGGAGCCTCTGCTTTATGCTCCCCCTGCGCAGCTGGCTCCTGATGGCTGCTGGGCCAGCTCCAGGCCACCTGCCCTGCTTTCGCTGAACCGCCGCTGCCAAAACCCAGGCCCTCGCTGGCTGTTACAGGGAGCAGCCAAGGAGGGCATGAGGTGTTGTCTGAGTGCGGCAGCTGCGACGGCTGCGGGTGCGCGGCTGTTTGAGGGTGCATGTTGAGGGAGGGGTGTCGGCCTGGCACAGCAAGCTCCCCTGGCTGTGGCAAGGGCAGCGTGGGCCCGCACCCACCCATGCTGCAACCAGAGCTACCCAACGCCTGGCTTGGGGAGGGCTTCAGGGCGGGCGGGTTGGGGGAGGAGTTGAGGGCGGGGCCGAGGCTGCAGGCTGGGGTTGGGGAAGGGTCTGGCAGCAGGGGGGTGGAGAGCTGCCCCTGACCTGTGGCCCAAGAACAGGAATCATGGGGCAGGCCCGGCGAGGGCATCAGCGCAGAACAGGTGGTCCAGGGCCCCTCTGCGCTGCAGGCCCTGTGCTCCACCTGGGGCGAGCTGGGCTGCTGCAACTGTGGCAAGGGCGGTTGAGGTGGTCCTGGGGGCCGGGGGCAGGTGAGGGGTGGCATGAGCTGCTCGCCTGCAATGGCCTGGGCCTGAGCCTGAGTTCCCGGCTGCTGCTGCTGCTGCTGCTGTTCATCACTGGGTGAGCATGCGGCGTGCTGGTGTTGGTGCTGACTGGGTAATGATGCAGAGGGGCGCGGGGATGCCTGTTGCTGCTGCTGCTGCTGCTGCTCTTGTGGCTGCCGCCCGGGCTGCTGCCCCAGCTGCATCTCCTGTCCCTGTGCCTCCATGCACGCCTCCGTCACCCCGCTGGCACGCTGGGTAAGGGAGGCAGCAGGTGGTATCACGGGGACCTCAGGAGGCGGAGGAGGGGGTGCGGCCTCCTGCTTGTCCCCTCTCCCTGACCGTGCAGGGCCCCCCTTGGCATCTCGACCTCCCCACCCACTGCCGAGCCCCGGGCCAAAGCTGTGCGGGGCTCGCATACAAAGGTGCGAGGTGAACTGCTTGCGAGGGGTAAAGCAGAAGCCATCGCCTGAGCTTCCACCTCGGGGCTGAGAGATGTTGTCCAGCGCGCAGGGGGGGTCCCAGCTGGGCGGGGGAATGATGCGCACGATGCCGAACTTGCTAGCTTCTTCGCGAATGCTGGCGATGTAGGTGAAGGGGTCACGAAACTCGTCTTCTGAGGGGAAGTAGGTGGGAGCCTCAGGCACCTGCTGGGGTGTGGCCAGCAGGTGGGGGGAGCAGCACTGAGGTTGGGAGCAGGGCTGCTGACACCAGCTCCAAGGAAAGCAGCAGCCGCAGCCCCAGCAGCAGCAGCAGCAGCAGTGTCACAGCGGTGTGCCTGAAACATAACTGGGTTAGATCACACCAGCAGCAGCCCTAGGCTGTCTTGAAGGCAGCCTGTCCCCCTACACAAGGCCCAGAAGCTCTGCAGCTGTGCCTAGCCCAGGGCAGGAGCTCCCCAGCTGCCGGGCCTGATGGGCAGCAGACTAGCTGGGCCACGCTCTGCCCCTGCTGGCCTGTCCCTGGCTTCCTGTTGACAGCAGCATGGAGACGTGAACCTGCCTCTAGACCGCCTGCCCTTGCCCCATACCCCTGCTCCTGCTGCTTCGAGCTGCAACACCACCAGCTGCAGTTGGGGCTGTGCGCCAAGCAGCTGGTTGCCCACTGTGGCTGGCGACACTGGGGTCAGCTTCGACTTCAGCGCCGCCTACCGCCTGATGACAGTGCTGGGTGCTTACCCAGCAGTTAGCAGCTTGCCATGACCAAAACATTTGGCCCATGCCAGCATGCAACCTGTGTCAGTGGCCCAGCCACAGCGTGCAAGAGACAGAGTGGGTTGCAGCCTGGCCAACACACTCACATGTTGAGGCCGCCCTTCCTCCAGCTTGCACCGCGCATAGGGCCGGGTCATTCCGGGATGCGTGCGACACCTAGAGCACCCCGCCTGCATGGTGACACAAGCGCATGGAGGTGCGAGAGTGATGTGGCGGAGTGACTGGTATGAGCAGGTATAAGCTGGTAGCTGGTTAGAGCCTAGTGGCGCAATGCCTCTAAAGAAACGGAAGAGGCCCAGCAGCAGCAGCAGCAGCCTGCTGGGGCACAGCAGTGTGTGCCCCCCTTTGAGCTGTCATCAGCTTGCAATTAGTGCATGTTTGTCATGCCAACTCTATATCATAGCCCTCTGGGTCAGGCAATAGTGTAGGTGGTAGGCGACCATGCCCATGTGTATGCCATGTGTATGTCATGTGTATGCCATGTGCATGGGAACTCCACACAGGCAAAAACACTGTTTTGTAGTGGTCCACGCTCAGTGTTCCATGACAATGAAGGCTCTAGGTCAAGGTCCAAGGTGCTGGTTTATCCCTATAGCTCAGGCGTCCAGCAAACTTGGCCTGGTGGCCAATACATGTGCAAGGGCTTCTGCGGGCTCATGCTGCGCACCAGCTGCTGGTCGCCTGCTGATCTCAGTGGACTCTACTACTGTGGCAGTGTCCCGCTAATCTATGTGGACCCTACTGCTGTGGCTGGGTCCTGCTGCTGCTCCGCCGTCACCCAATGCCCACGGCTGCTGGCAGGCGGCGAGCTCACCTTGGCATAGTTACACTTGCAGCAGCCAGGCATGCTGTCCAGCGTCTGCTTGTAACCACCTGCCCCATCCTCCTCCTCGCTGGCTGATTGCTGGCCTGGCAGGCTCTGCCAAAACACATCTTCATCGCTATCATCCTCAATGTTGAGGCTGCCCACCGCTGTTGCGGGCGCTGATGCCAGGCCTGCTATGGGGGCTGCAGGTGCGGCACGCTGCCCAGCAGCCTCCAGGGGCAATGTGCCATAGGACTTGGGGACCTGACGGCTGCTGTGCGGCTGAGCCAGCTTTTGGCGGGTGCTGTGCTCCAGCTTCTTCCCTGTGTGGCGCTGGGGGTGAGCTGCTGTATGTGGCACATGCCCCTGCTCCTCCCGTGCCCGCTGCAATGCTGCCTCACGCGCTGTGGCCTGCATCAGCAATAGCACTGCATCAGTTGCACAGCAGGGGGACTGTGCAGGTGGGTGGCAGCTGCCAATGGGACCAACTCTGACCTGCATCGACTTGCTAGCTGGTACAGACTCTGTTGGGCGGGAGCCTGTGTTTGCTCGCAATGGCCGCGCTGGGCCTTGCCCTGCTGATGCAGGTGCTGGGGCGGCCCCTCCAACCTCCAAACTG